>SSNP01000086.1:1743370-1769988 GCA_006937955.1 Pachypanchax playfairii
TCCGGCTCGAAGGACCATTGAAAAATAGTAACTGTGCTGGTTGGAATGTGCAAAACACTGTTGTGAGTCCGGTTAGAACTCCAGCGCTCCAAAGAAAGAATCTCTTGTAATTTAGCCCACTTTATTGAGCTTACTCTAGTTTACAGCTTGTCCTCTATGCACAATTGACGACACTGTGTGGTTCTAGAACAGAAATAAAAGAATATATATCAGCATTCAAATAACCAAATTTACATATAGGCACAGAAACACCATACATGCCTCAATACGCTGTTTCTACATGAAACACAAAGCCGCTTCCGGAGCACACATTAACTGTCCACGTGAACAGCACATGGTATCAATTAAGTGGGAAGAACAATATATCTTACTGAATAAACTAATATGACCAACTGTAAACATCACTTACTTTGATTTTACGCACAAACATCAAAGTGGGGTAACAAACAAACTGCAAATATAAGCTTAAGTCCTTCATAAACTCAGAACAGTGATTAACTCTTCCTGCAGTCTCTCCTCTCTCTCTCTGCACTCAGACTGCTCACGGTGCAGTGGTCTAGGCTCCGCCCCTTAAAGGGCCAGCATGACAGTTCCTTAGGCAGCCTTTTCTACAATATCTGTACAGAATGATTGTGCTTGCAGCAGGTTGATTCAGGACTCTGCATCTGTTTACTGATCTCAGTGTAAACACTGTCAACAGGAAACAGTTTTCATCCAGGAGGCATTTGTTATTATACAAAGTTGATCTGACACATTTGGTTTAAATGTAATATTTGAACTTTTTATATTTAATGTAGTTCATATTTTTTTGTCTGTGGGGTATTTGATTTTATTGCACTCTGTCCGGCAGTAATAACCATCCCTGTGAAACATCGGGCAGAATGTTTTTCACATGAATTAAATTAGGAAGTCTAGGAACTTTGTTTACAAGACAGCCATTAAAACACAAACTCATGTTTCTGGTCTGTGGGAGAGAAAGAACATGCAAACCCTCACAAAACACCGTGACAATGTTGCAAGGCAGCAGTTCTAACCAGCTGCATCACTGTGAAGCTCTTTGATAAATTGCAAGGCAATGTCATAGTTTTAGGACCAGGTTTTTCAAACTGAGGCTGAGGCAAAGTAGCTTAGTCCTGTCTGGTTTAAGTAATCCAGCTAGTCTTCATAAAACAGGTTAATCACAACTGTATAAACCAGTCAAAAGGTTGTGCACACGTTTATTCAGTTGAATGACTAGTAGTGTGCGTTTTAAGAAAGCAACTGAAAATACGGGATAATTTAAAGCCCTCAAGGTTTAAAATGTGGTCACGACATCAGAAAGGTGACATCACTTATATACTACTGTTTTTTAGAAACACTTTCAGATTAAAATGTTTTCAAGTGCTTTTAATAAACACATTTTACAGTGGTGTGAAAAAGTTTTTGCCCCCTTCCTGATTTCTTATTCTTTTGTATGTTTGTCACACAAAATGTTTCTGATCATCAAACACATTTAACCATTAGTCAAAGAAACACAAGTAAATACAAAATGCAGTTTTTAAATGACGGCTTTTATTATTTAGGGAGAAAATAATCCAACCCTACATGACCCTGTGTGAAAAAGGAATTGCCCCTTGAACCTAATAACTGGTTGGGTCACCCTTAGCAGCAATAACTGCAATCGAGCGTTTGCGATAACTTGCAACGAGTCTTTTACAGCTCTGGAGGAATTTTGGCCCACTCATCTTTACAGAATTGTTGTAATTCATCTTTATTTGAGGGTTTTCTAACATGAACCGCCTTTTTAAGGTCATACCATGGCATCTCAATAGGATTCAGGTCAGGACTTTGACTAGGACACTCCAAAGTCTTCATTTTGTTTTTCTTCAGCCATTCAGAGGTGGATTTGTTTGTGTGTTTTGGGTCATTGTCATTGCAAAAGAATAAGAAATCAGGAAGGGGGCAAATAGTTTTTACACCACTGTAAATAACCCATGTCCTTAAGTTAAATAACAATCATTTTATTTACCTGCTTGTTCCTGTTCAGGCTCTCAGGGAGCTGGTGTTGTCTCCAGCTGTTATTGGGTGAGAGGCGGGGTCACACCTGAACAGGTTGCCAGTCCATCACAGACAACCATTTACTCACACCTAGGGACAATTTAGAGTTACCAGTTGACCTCATGCATGTTTTTGGTCCGAGGGGAAAAAATGAGTCCCTGGAGAAAATTCAGAAAGGTCCTGGCTGGTATTCAAACACATGACCTTCTTCCTGCAACACAGTGCAGACATACAGTTAAACTGACCCACTGTGCGGCCTCTAAAGTAAATATTTTTCTTTGTCCTGTATGTAAAACAGGGTTTAAAGCCATGGTGCGTAACTTCTGTAACTTCTGTCGCCCCCTAGCGGAATTTTTGCGTCATTACAACAATAAAGCTGGCGCTTCCATATGACGTAAGCCCAGCTGCCACCGCTTTATCTCTGCCGTTGTTATTCCAACCGGTATCTGTCTTAATCAAGCTTCAAATTCAGTCTGTTTACTTTACCTGGCTCTATATTTGTTTCAATAAATATCATTTCATTGTTGAAAAAATCAAGAGAAACCAGTAAAATATAAAAATACTGGTAAAAAAACCTTCAGAGTTCAGGTTGGATTGTTTACAGGTTTGATTGTTCACTTTAATCTACATTTAACAGTTTGGTGTTGAAATTTATTAGTCAGCTGTTGGGGCCACAATGATCTATTTGTCTTATTCAGTGAATTTTTTCAGTTTTGACACGATGCAGAATCCTGCAGTCAGCTGCACTGATCTGACTGACTGAAAAACCGTTACACTGGCAAACTGACAGACACAAACTGACACAGATAGAGACAGAATCAGCTGATCAGCTGGAACTTCGGCGCTCTGGGTTTCATCTGGTGCGCATTTTATATTTTGACAGTGTGTGCGGACCTGCGGACCACTTATGTGAACCCCTGAACATCAGCCAGATCTCTTCTCTCCACCGAGGAAAAGCGACGCCGATACAAATTCGCGTTTGCCTTCTCCTTCGGTCACTTTCCTTCTTAGCCAATAGTCCCTCTGCCGAACGTCCAGGAATTATTTTTTTTTTTCGTGGTAGGATCCACTTCCCGATAAGTGTCTCTCGGCTGTTTATTTGGATTCTCCGCCATGTCGACCTTCACGTTCTGCCGGCTGCTACGAGACACTGCGTTCTATTTCTTATTATTTTTCTTGTTGTGACATAAAAGACGTAATTTACTGCGCGACAGCGCGGGAATGTCGCGGAGGACACGCAAAATAAAAATTATATATATTGAAAAATACCATGAGATGTTTGAGGAGCCGATCGGCTTAATCTGCATTGTGTCATCTCCTCTGATAGTGGCTTGGCTGAAACGGACATCCACGGACATGTAAAAGTTACGCACTACAGCTTTAATTACATTCCCCTACATCATTCTATTTGTTTTCCATCAGTCATATTCCTGTTGTAAAACCTTCCTGGTTTGGTTTGTCGTACTCTTAAAGTTTTCTCTTCGTTTCAGCAAAAACCAACTGTGTTGACGCCACCATAACAAACTTGCTGGAGAACAAGGATGAAGCTGCGGCGGAAACTACCGGGATGTTTGGAGCTTCTAAGATCAGCTCCTTTTCTTCTGCTTCTTCAACAATAAAGGTGTGAGGATTTCAGATGTTGGCATCTTTGAAATAAATGTAAACAATTGTGTTTCTTTTTTTTAGCTTTAATCAATGTGGGACAGTGTTACACTGACCAGCTCAAACAAACTGATTAGAATTTGCTGGAATTTGCCATTAAAACAGTTTGGAGTCTCAGCTCATTGTTGACATCTTGTTGGTGGTTTTGTCATCAGACCACTATGTGTAAACTGTGCAGCAGTTCAGATTCACGCTGATTCATCCAGTCATCAGGCTACAATGTTGTTCAGCTTCCAAATATATCTGATATGTAACTATTAATTACAAGATCATTTTCTTGGGATTGTATTTAGGTTTCTTGGTGTGTTTTATGTCAAATTCTCTCTTTTTTGTTAGACTCTTTATTAAAATAGAGCATTTCCTTTTCCTCCATAGCCTGCTGCCAAAAGTTTCGGAAGATCACCAGCTGACAGACATTTGTCTCTCCAACAAAGAAAAGAAGCGTTGTATAATTTTGCACGGAGGTGAGATTAAAATCTTGATAACAACATATTTTTCATTTTGTGATGCGTTTTCCTTTCGTTTGACTCAAAAGGATTCACATGGGTTTAGTTAGTTTGTTTTATAGTATTTTTCAGTTTGTTTCCTGTTTTAATTTTATGAAATATAGAAGCCAAAGTTTCCAGAAACTGATGAAGCATGTGAGAATAAATTGATGTTGCTGCCACCAAGTGGCAAGAAAGTAAATAACATCCTGCCTAATCTAAACTGCAACCACTGCAGAACCTGCTTCTTAGTCTTCAGACAAAATGCTTTCAGTTTTTTTTTTTTAATGGAACATATTTGATTTTTCAATGTTCATGCTCACATTTCTGTTTATACATCAAGTCCTTCACAAGGCAGAAGATTAATTTAACTGAACTATTGAGACGCTCTAACCACAGCTGTATCCTATTTTCTATTGTAGACGTTACATTGAAAAACACGGACTGGATCAGGAGGAGAGTCACTGAACAAACTTTTGGTCAAGTTGTCATAAAAACCTGGTCAGAAAGAAGCAACCTGGATCGCTGTCTGCTCTGAATGGTGATTTTTATTTTCTATCAACTGGTTTTGTTGGAAAAAACCCAGATATAGATATTTGCAGATGTTAGCATCGAGTATTCAGAACATGTTATGCATTCATGGAATGATGATTATGCATGTGTTTAATTTTTCTTTCTGACCAACATAATTTTGATAACAGTTTGTACAACAATCCACTGACTGTAAATCATCTATTTATTTTTATAATGTCCAACATTGTTGATAAAAATAAAGTTGAGCTTGACCTTGTTTTCAAGAGATTATTTCAAGCAGATGTGATATTGTTTTATTAGTGTATGTAAAAACTGAATATCGTTTAGAATTTAGAAAATTTGGACTTCTGGCCAATGAGAGCCCCTATCCTGCAGGTTTTTAGGTGTTTCCCTGCTTCATCACACCTGATTCAAATCCTCAACAAGTCCTGCAGAAGCCACTTAACGTTTTCATCTGAAGCAGGGAAACATCTGGCCAGTTGCTCAGTCCCTGGTCTAAACAAAATAAAAAACAAAACAGTTGCATATGGGCTGGAATGCATATGAGTTCCTGATGTGTACAAATTATATTTAAAGTTACAGTTTTTATTTTTCTCGTGACTGTTTTAATGTTTCTGGACAAAGAGTCTGACAGCAAACCACCTCAAACCACTGAAGCCCATTGGTCCTCCCAAGAAACTATCAGTCTGTTTTTCTGTTTCTAGATTTTAAATAACCATGTTTGTAAAACTATGAGTGAGTGTCAGCTGTTCTCTGACAGCTTATAGATTTCTGGACTGATAAGACATTTATTTTTATTTCGAACCAATCTGACGCGCTTAAGCTACCGTTTCCTACAGCCCTTAAATGCAACATTAACCTTACCGGAAGTGACGTATATTTTCACGGAGAATCAGATTGAGCTAACAAAAAGTTAGCGATGTCAGACGTTAAAGAGACTTCACATGAATCTGCGGATTTGACAGAAGACAAAGAGTTGGATGCTGAAACAGCAGAGTTCCAGGAGGATTTCGGTTCTGATCCAACCCGATATATGCTGTACAGGTAGAGTTCGGCTGCTTTTCGTAGTGATGCTAACTTAGCTTCAGTAGCTACTCAATTGACAAATACTTTCCTCTTTCTTTTTTTTCCACGAGTTCATCGTGTTTATATCAAAGTTAAAATGAACGTTGGCAACGTTTGTTTAATTAACGACACTAAGAGAACGTTTGCAGTTAGAAACTATTGAGTAGCTTTGTGCTAATCGGACGGTTCGGTTTGTAAAACAGCTTTATAACTACCGCTACTCTGGATCTTGAATGTATTGATTTTAACAAAATTAAGCAAAGATTTAGCTGTTTTCTGTAGGCAGTTTGTTGGTATGCAGGTAGAAGATTAAGCCCCGTGCGCGCGCGTGTGTGTGTGCGTGTTTCAGGGACAGGAAGGAGTGGGCTGATCTGGAACCTGTTCCTCAAGATGATGGACCCAATCCTGTAGTGAAGATCGCATATTCTGAGAAGTGTAAGATTATCGCTCATGACGAAACGAAAAATTAAAAAAAATCTGACTCGGGATGACACATGAGAACTCGTTAAAACTGTATGTCTGCATGTCTGTTTTTTCCTTTTCCAACAGTTTCAGATGTTTTTGACATTTTTCGCGCACTCCTGAAGAAAGATGAAAAAAGTGAAAGAGCTTTCGCTTTGACTGCAGATGCCATCGACCTGAACGCTGCAAATTACACAGTATGGTGAGTAAAAACTAAAGACATGGACAGAAACAAAGGAGGATCAAGTTACTAATAAAGGGATAAATGTCAGAGCTTTGACATATATGTAAAGGTTACAGCTTGTGTCGCTTTTTGTTATTGGTTTAACTTTTTTGAAATGCATCATATTGAGTCAGCTTTTACAGACTGCTGCCTAATCTCTGATGTGATACTGTGTAGGCACTACAGGCGAGTGCTACTGCAAGCGCTGTCGAAGGACCTGAGGGAGGAGATGAGATACATTACTAACATCATTGAGGAGCAACCCAAGAACTACCAAGTCTGGTGAGTTCAAGTTCTCTCCAGGTCACATCTTTCAGTATGGCAGGGAAAAGAAGAGAACTTGTATTTTAACAGTTCTGCTTTGTTAAATCAGGTTTTCAGTTAGTCTTAATTCTGAATTACGGTGGAATCGGTTACATTTCTTCATACAGAAACGTTGCTTTGTTCCTGCTTCACTACAGCTAATATCATCTTGCACTTCTTATATTATTACTTTTTATTTTGCAGGCATCACAGACGTATGGTGGTGGAGTGGCTAAACGACCCCTCGGACGAACTGGAGTTCATCGCGCAAATTCTCAGCCAAGATGCAAAGAACTACCACGCATGGCAGCACAGACAGTGGGTCATCCAGGTTGGTTTCAGAGTTGGATCCCGTTTTCTGCTCTCAGTGAGCCGGTCTGAACTTGTTCAGCTGATCTGCGTTTGTCTCCCACTTTGTTTCTGACGTATGTGATTTATAGGAGTACAAACTGTGGGACAGCGAGCTGGAGTTTGTGGAGAATCTTTTGGAAGAAGATGTGAGGAATAACTCTGCATGGAACCAGAGGCATTTTGTTATTTCCCACACCACAGGCTTCTCTGATCCGGCTGTAATGGAGAGAGAAATCCAGTAAGTGCTTATAGATTTTATTTATTTTCGATGGTTAGATGTTATTTCTTTGCTAGAGTTTGAATCTTCCCACTACGTCTAAAGACCTTTCTCTCTTTCTGGAAGGTATTGCCTGAACCAGATCAGAAAGGCTCCTCATAATGAAAGTGCATGGAATTATCTGAAAGGGTAAGATGCAGAACATAACTCTGATTTCCCTTTTTCACCTTGATTTATATTTAAACCTCTGAATCAAGAGGCAGAAATATTTTCAATTTCTTTTCAGTTTAAAATTGAATAGTTTCCCCTGAGTCTGAGTGGAAAGCATATATCCGTGTGTCATCTCAGCGCTTTGGTTTGGAGTGTTTTTCTACCCACAGGGTTTCACAAAGCTAAGATTCAGGTATTAAAAATTGCTGACAATATTTCCTCTGTGTTTCCTCAAGGATGCTGCAAGACAGAGGTCTCTCATCTCAGCCAGGTCTGCTGGAAAAGGTCCTGGAGCTGAAAGAGACTCACTGCTCACTTTATCTTCTCGCATTTCTGTTTGACTGCTATGAAGATGCCTTAGAGAGCAGCGTCCGAAAGGAAAATCTGGACAAAGAGCATCAGGAAACTTTTAAAAAGGCTTTAGAAGTAAGTCTTTGCACAGACTGTAATAATATTATTTTTGCAAAGTCAGGGGTGAAATTGTAGCACATTTCATGTCTCTTTGTGTGTGTTCTGTTAGATTTGCGAGCTTCTTGCACAGGAGAAAGACACCATTCGTAAGGAGTACTGGCAGTTTTTGGGACGTTCATTAAAAAGCAGATATGGCGGCGATGCATCTCCTGACAAGCCAGACGAAACCAAACCATCAGTCCCAGTATCTGATCCCCAGGAGGTCAGCTAGATGTCCAGGAGACGCCCTGTTTACACTCCATTCATGTTTCATCAACTGTTTTGGATGAATCAGCCTTGGAGTTTAATATTCATGTAAACTGTTCTCTATGTTGTTCAGGAGAATGTAAGGAGTGTTGCATAAATACGTTTCTTTTTCATGCATATATTCAACTTGATGAACTAAAATAAAAACGCTGTTTTGTCTTTGAATCTCAAAACAACATGAACTGTAAAAATGTACATTTTCTGCAGAAATTCAATGTGAAGACTTGATGTTAAATCAGCTGCTGAAAAGGGTTGAGAGGAGCTTATTGATGTCTGCTCCTCACACAGTGACGACTGGAGACGAGCAGCAGCTCCCTGAACAGAACGGGAGGAAGTTAGTCAGCTGAATGTTTCAGACTTGAACACATTTGGAAAACTTTGCTGAAACTTAGTTGAAATCTAATTGACATGATGTTTGTTGAATTATTTAGTAACTCAGAACGTTAGAAAATATCAGGTTAACGATTAAAAACTGTATGAAGAGGAAACTTGGTGGTAAAAGTTGCTGAATATTAGCTGAAATGTTTGAAATAATGAAAAAAATCAATTTATAACAACAGATGAATCGTATCATCACTAAATCAGTTTCTATGCAGATTTTTTATTTTTACACTTGAAGGAACCATATATACTCACCGGCCACTTTATTAGGTACACCATGCTAGTAACGGGTTGGACCCCCTTTTGCCTTCAGAACTGCCTCAATTCTTCGTGGCATAGATTCAGCAAGGTGCTGGAAGCATTCCTCAGAGAGTTTGGTCCATATTGACATGATGGCATCACACAGTTGGCGCAGATTTGTCGGCTGCACATCCATGATGCGAATCTCCCGTTCCACCACATCCCAAAGATGCTCTATTGGATTGAGATCTGGTGACTGTGGAGGCCATTTGAGTACAGTGAACTCATTGTCATGTTCAAGAAACCAGTCCGAGATGATTCCAGCTTTATGACATGGCGCATTATCCTGCTGAAAGTAGCCATCAGAAGTTGGGTACATTGTGGTCATAAAGGGATGGACATGGTCAGCAACAATACTCAGGTAGGCTGTGGCGTTGTAACGATGCTCAATTGGTACCAAGGGGCCCAAAGAGTGCCAAGAAAATATTCCCCACACCATTACACCACCACCACCAGCCTGAACTGTTGATACAAGGCAGGATGGATCCATGCTTTCATGTTGTTGATGCCAAATTCTGACCCTACCATCCGAATGTCGCAGCAGAAATCGAGACTCATCAGACCAGGCAACGTATTTCCAATCTTCTATTGTCCAATTTCGATGAGCTTGTGCAAATTGTAGCCTCAGTTTCCTGTTCTTAGCTGAAAGGAGTGGCACCCGGCGTGGTCTTCTGCTGCTGTAGCCCATCTGCCTCAAAGTTGGACGTACTGTGCGTTCAGAGATGCTCTTCTGCCTACCTTGGTTGTAACGAGTGGTTATTTGAGTCACTGTTGCCTTTCTATCAGCTCGAACCAGTCTGGCCATTCTCCTCTGACCTCTGGCATCAACAAGGCATTTCCGCCCACAGAACTGCCGCTCACTGGATATTTTTTCTTTTTCGGACCATTCTCTGTAAACCCTAGAGATGGTTGTGCGTGAAAATCCCAGTAGATCAGCAGTTTCTGAAATACTCAGACCAGCCATTCTGGCACCAACAACCATGCCACGTTCAAAGTCACTCAAATCACCTTTCTTCCCCATACTGATGCTCGGTTTGAACTGCAGGAGATTGTCTTGACCATGTGTACATGCCTAAATGCACTGAGTTGCCGCCATGTGATTGGCTGATTAGAAATTAAGTGTTAACGAGCAGTTGGACAGGTGTACCTAATAAAGTGGCCGGTGAGTGTAGTTTATTATCAAAGTTTTCTGGTTTAATTAATTCTCCAATTACTCCATAAACTGGCAAAATCTTTCCAGTACTTCCACTTTCTGAGGGCGGAAGAGATTCCACTGGACACTAGCAGTATTAAAAGTCTGGTTATTATCTCTTCCAGGCTGTCGAAGCTTTTTAACCTGAGTTACACTCCTTTATTTAAAACATCGAAGACAACCTGAAAAGCTGGACAAACCTTTAAGTGTCAGAGCTGAAAATCTCCTCACAAAGTAACTTCCTGTTTTCAGAGCTCAAAAACCAAAGGAAACCAAATATTCAGTGTTGCTTTTTATCAAATCAATTCCAACATCTGGTAAAGTGGATCCACGCTGGCGGCATCAACACTTCATGGACAGAAAAAGAACAAAAACCTCTCCTCGTCTCGTTTTATCACTAGCACATTAACTTCCCTCTGACATCCACGTAGAAAGTAAACAGAATCTCTAAATCTTCAGTTTCACCATGTGATTTTCAGTCTTGTAACAAACACACGTAGGATCACCCACCTTCATCTTCTATCTCCTTTAACTGAACATGACTCATTTGTTTTTAGATCTTATGTTTATTTTCAGAAATCTCTTTTCCCCATTAGAGTTAAAATTTGGATCAAATTGAAATAATGAGGCAACATGAGAACCATCAGATTGTTTGACAGATCTGATTGGACAGCTGAGTTTGGAGGGATGTAACAGAAGTGCAGTGATACACTTTGTAAAACATTTTCTTTCCCCCCAACAAATCAGATTAAATATACAGTGGGGCAAAAAAGTATTTAGTCAGCCACCAATTGTGTAAGTTCTCCCACTTAAAAAGATCAGAAAGGCCTGTAATTTTCATCATAGGTATACCTCAACTATGAGAGACAAAATGAGGAAAAAAAATCCAGAAAATCACATTGTCTGATTTTTAAAGAATTTATTTGCAAATTATGGTGGAAAATAAGTATTTGGTCACCTACAAACAAGTAAGATTTCTGGCTTTCACAGACCTGTAACTTCTTTAAGAGGCTCCTCGGTCCTCCACTCGTTACCTGTATTAATGGCACCTGTGTGAACTCGTTATCAGTATAAAAGACACCTGTCCACAACCTCAAACAGTCACGCTCCAAACTCCACTATGGCCAAGACCAAAGAGCTGTCAAAGGACACCAGAAACAAAATTGTAGACCTTCACCAGGCTGGGAAGACTGAATCTGCAATAGGTAAGCAGCTTGGTGTGAAGAAATCAACTGTGGGAGCAATTATTAGAAAATGGAAGACATACAAGACCACTGATAATCTCCCTCGATCTGGGGCTCCACGCAAGATCTCACCCCGTGGGGTCAAAATGATCACAAGAACGGTGAGCAAAAATCCCAGAACCACACGGAGGGACCTAGTGAATGACCTGCAGAGAGCTGGGACCAAAGTAACAAAGGCTACCATCAGTAACACACTACGCCGCCAGGGACTCAAATCCTGCAGTGCCAGACGTGTCCCCCTGCTGAAGCCAGGACACGTCCAGGCCCGTCTGCGGTTTGCTAGAGAGCATTTGGATGATCCAGAAGAGGATTGGGAGAACATCATATGGTCAGATGAAACCAAAATAGAACTTTTTGGTAGAAACTCAACTTGTCGTGTTTGGAGGGGAAAGAATGCTGAGTTGAATCCAAAGAACACCATACCTACTGTAAAGCATGGGGGTGGAAACATCATGCTTTGGGGCTGTTTTTCTGCAAGGGGACCAGGACGACTGATCCGTGTAAAGGAAAGAATGAATGGGGCCATGTATCGTAAGAATTTGAGTGAAAACCTCCTTCCATCAGCAAGGGCATTGAAAATGAGACGTGGCTGGGTCTTTCAGCATGACAATGATCCCAAACACACCGCCCGGGCAACGAAGGAGTGGCTTCGTAAGAAGCATTTCAAGGTCCTGGAGTGGTCTAGCCAGTCTCCAGATCTCAACCCCATAGAAAATCTCTGGAGGGAGTTGAAAGTCCGTGTTGCCCAGCGTCAGCCCCAAAACATCACTGCTCTAGAGGAGATCTGCATGGAGGAATGGGCCAAAATACCAGCAACAGTGTGTGAAAACCTTGTGAAGACTTACAGAAAACGTTTGACCTCTGTCATTGCCAACAAAGGCTATATAACAAAGTATTGAGATTAACTTTTGTTATTGACCAAATACTTATTTTCCACCATAATTTGCAAATAAATTCTTTAAAAATCAGACAATGTGATTTTCTGGATTTTTTTTCCTCATTTTGTCTCTCATAGTTGAGGTATACCTATGATGAAAATTACAGGCCTCTCTGATCTTTTTAAGTGGGAGAACTTACACAATTGGTGGCTGACTAAATACTTTTTTGCCCCACTGTATTACTTTCAAAACCCACATCACTGGTTCTGAATGAGCCACTATCCTGCTACTGGTTCTGTTTGGTTCTGTGGTGCCAGAAGAAAAATGTGCTGAGCAGGTCTTGAGTGCAGAGCTCGAGGACTGATGTCCAGAAAGCTCATGTCCTGGACTCCCTTTGAGCTCGGAAATGACTTTACTCCACTAGATGCAGCTGTTTCTACTTCTGCTGACACTATAACACCAACCACCCGTCTCTCATTTTCTGCATCCCAGCAGTGTGTAATTATAGCTTCTGTTCACTTTTCCACTCAGTGTGGAAGAACCATGTGATTGGAAACTTCACGTCATCAGCAACTATAGCAAGACTGAACAGGAGAGCAACACGACACTGAAAAGAAAAAGTCTTTCCTCTCTGTCTTTTTAAACCCACGGGATCTTTGATGCTCTGGTTTATTCTCTGCACTTTAGTAAACAACAGCTGACTCAGTAAACAAACCAGAAAACATCATTTACGCTTTGTGAAGATGAACCTTGGCTTCACTGTTTCAACTGTCATCTTTCAAAATCCATCATGCACCTGCTGCATCACTTCACACATTGTTCCGAGCACAGTGCTCCCTAGTGGTTAAAACCAAAAACAACAACAAAATGCTTCCAGACTGTAATTAAAAAAAACAACAAAAAAAACTAATTAATCCCAGCAGCACTCCAAACAAACCACTCAGAATTCTTTGCAGGCAGATGTCTCTTGATTTGGTGTCCATATGTGATGTCTGTGAGAACAGCAATCCTGAAGCTTTGTTTTTCCCACTACGTGGGCACAGAGGATTAACACCAGGCCGCAGCATCAAGGTACAGTCCTGGAAGACATCCAGCTCCGTTTGAAGACATCTGTTTCTTATAAACGGCAGCCAATCCTGTGCGGGATTGTCTGTTTGACATGGAGCAGGCGGCCACATGATTGTGTTACACAGACACACAGGAACGGAGAGTAAAACCATGATGCAGCACACAGAATGCTGATCAGGAGCTCCTTCACTCTTTTAAAACAAATACAGAGTTGAATCTGATATTAAAAGAACCTGCAGGTTTCACAGCAACAGTGTCAAACCGAAACATGTAAGCACGAGACATTTGTGTCACCTTTCTCACATTTTTTTTTACACTTTTGGAAGACAGGTGTCGATTGCTTTTCCTCCTCTTCAGCAGCCTGAACACCTGAAACTACAGTCCTGTTTAATGTAAACTATATTTATCATGATAAACAAGAGCCAGAGTAACTACAGCTGCTCATTTCTGTTTTACAAGGAATTAATAAAACAAACAGAGAAGACGTTCTAGAGAAGAAACAGATCCAAATAATTCCACTAAATCAGCAACAGAATAAAATATTAGAGTAGATGTAAATACCTGAGAGCGAAGCTCTAAAATCCTGTCATGGTACTGTCATGATACACGTTCCACACCACTCAGCTGTCTGTTAGCACAATAATAATACCCCCAACAAAATCAAACGTCTATTAGGTGCTCCAGATAATTACGGATCAGGAAAAATGGCGTCTGATTTTGAAACAGTTTAAATTTTTTTTTTATATTTAAATATAACAGAAAATGCATTCCAAAAAAAAAGAAGAAAAGAAAAATCACAAATTAGGAATTATGTCCAGAGTTGCACGGTGGTGCAGTTGGTTAGCATTTTTCACCTTCATTCTGGAAGGTTCAGGGTTCAACTCCCAGCTGAGATCTTTCTGCATCCTGCACAGGAACAAGCAGCTATAGATGGACAGAAAATGACACAATTTAAAGGATGTCCAACATGTTATTTAGGTCTGTAAACACTTGTTTACTCTATTATTTCAATGATTTTTTTTCTAAACTAATGATTTTAACAACTATAATGACAGAGCTACATTACTGAAGAGGAAGATTGTTCCTCTGAGCAGCACGTTGGTCAACAGCAGGTGGAATAAAAGGGTCCTCTTAATGTGAAGAAACTCTCAGGTCTTTAACCTGAACAGAAAAGTTTCTAAATAATATCTGCACATGATTTTAGTTTTCTATCATCACTAGTTTCAGTAAACCCAGTTCCAACCGATGCAATGTATGAAGTATGGAGACTGTAGAACCCCAGAGGTCAAAAAGGTTAATCACTGTTTATTTATTTGATTGAACTTTAAATGGGTTGCACGGTGGTGCAGTGGGTAGCACTGTTGCCTTCAAGCATGACGTTTCTGGGACCTTACTGCGTGGAGTTTGCATGTTCTTCCTGCACATGTGTGGGTTTTCCTCCCACTGACCAAAAATATGCAGGAGGTTAATTGGTAAATCTAAATTGTCCCTATGTGTGAGTGTTTGTCTCTACGTGGACCAGTGATGGACAGGTGACCTGTCCAGGTGTAACCCCACCTCTCACTCACTGACTGCTGGTGATAGACACGCATCATAAGTCCCTTCCGCATACTTGGTTTTAACTTCATGTTTTACACTTTATAGAATCATAATGGTCTGATCATCTTCATCACCCTCCTCATCATCATCTTGGCTCTGCTCAGGAAAGAAAAACACACAAACAAGCTGAAAAAACAGCTGTTCATACACTCTCAGAAATAGAGGTACGAGACAAGAACATTTTTGTACCTATAGGTAAATTGTTCCCTCAAAAGTACAATATTGGTCTTTAAAAGGTCAGAAATGCCCCTCTGAGGGTTAAAATTGATATAAAGTACAAATTTGTACCATTTCAACTGCACCTGCAACCCTGGTCAAGGCTGGTTAATCTCTGTTTTATTAAGTTTCATCCGTCATTTTCAATATTATGTTTCAGAATGTTGGTTTTAGACTTCAAAATGTGGCGTAATTTTACTGTTTTAGTGGAACAACTTCACAAGGTACAAAAGTGGACCTGGACTACAGGGTACACCCCCAGTGACAAGAATTTGTACCCTTCTTGTCACTGGGGGTGTACACCCTGTAGTCCAGGTCCATTTTTGTACCTTGTGAAGTTGTTCCACTAAAACTGTAAAATTACACCACATTTTGAAGTCTAAAACCAACATTCTGAAACATAATATTGAAAATGACGGATGAAACTTAATAAAACAGAGATTAACCAGCCTTGACCAGGGTTGCAGGTGCAGTTGAAATGGTACAAATTTGTACTTTATATCAATTTTAACCCTCAGAGGGGCATTTCTGACCTTTTAAAGACCAATATTGTACTTTTGAGGGAACAATTTACCTATAGGTACAAAAATGTTCTTGTCTCGTACCTCTATTTCTGAGAGTGTACAGCTGGTTGTGTTTGAAACATTCACTGTAAGCCCGAGATCATGTTTGAGACTTTTATTTTGGAAACTTCTCAGAGTTGAAATTTTAATTCGGTTTGTGATATGTCTCATTCTAATTCAGGTTTCATTTTTGTGAAACGCTTTGTGTTTTTTATTTATATTTGGCTTTTCTTAACCTGTAAATGAAGAAATTGAGACACGATCAGATCATTTGCAAGAGGAAAGACGTATTTATCACTAGGGGGCAGCAAATTAAGCACACAATTTACACATAATCACTAATTGTTCTTGTTGAATTTGGAAAAGATAAAAACATTCATGTGACTTTACAGCAAATTTAGGATGAATATTTACTCTCTTCCTGTTGTTCTTCTCTACGGACTCGAGCCATCGGGCTTTTTAGCTGCAGTTCTTTTCTGTGTTCATTCCTCTAATAATGGTTACTGATTTCTTTCTGTCGCCTATTTAGTGAAGCGAATGTGGATTTAACTGAGATTTTTTTTTTTCCCTGACAATACCCACCTGCAGTGGCTGTGAATAAGACTGATGAGAGCTTTAGGTACGAGCAGGAAAATTTAAAGTATTCACTAGAAGAAGGTAAAAAGCTCCTTTAGGGCTGAAAGTAGAGATGAAATTCAGTGATTTTTTTTTGTCATCATTCTAGGTCACAGTTCATATGAGAATACTAACACTGATACAGATTGAAATCATGCCCCCTTTTGTCCCTGTGACCAGTTTTTTGGGTTGGTTTTGTTCACAGTGCAGCGATTTGACAGCGTCTGTCCCCCCGTTTGATTCCTGGTCAGACAAATCCTCACACTTCACATTGGCTTTATCTCAGAGTCAGTTCCTCCTCGGGATAAACATTGTTAGTCTCGCTCCCGTCCTGGTCATCAACATCGGCGGCTGCTTCAGCCTCATTAATATTTATGGGCGTAAACAGGATTTTACAGGCTGACCTGTCACCGCTGCTGCTATAAAACTGAATCTCAGATGCCAATTGGTCCCCTCGCAGCTGAAGTAAACTCACACCGACAAGCGCAGACTCTGTGGGGATTTAGATTAAAATACTGATCTTGAATGTGAACAGAAGGAGGATTGCAGCACATCGCTCCAGATCTGTCTTCACTGTTGCGAGTCTCACTGAGCCGAGACTGACGTTTACCAGAACACAGCCGGATGAATCCTGCTGGTCCACAGAATAATCTCAACTTTAAAATGAAACTAGTTTCACCTCTGGCTGCTTTGTGAAAGAAGGTGTTGCTGATGAATCACTTTCATCTTCAGTGACGATGTCTTCCAGGTTTGTGACCATGGACGTAGTTTTAGGGGGGGACACAGGGGACATGTCCCCTGCACTTTTTCAAAAGGCCGTTTTGGTCCCCTGTACTCTGCAACTGTCCAAAAACAATGTTTGGCTACATTAAACAGAGATGGGTTGAGCACTAGGACCAAGCAGAAAACGGCCGCTCAAGCTGAAGCCCGTCTCCCCTAGTTTAGCCCGCCTACCAGTTCCTCTTGTGTGATTGGCTGTTTCTGCTGTCACTCCCCCTTGCCTGTTTGCACACTGCAGACAGACAGACCGGTGTGGTGGCGAGCTAACCTGCGGTCAGGAGTGCTGTGCAACTGTCGTTTGGCCGGCGTTTGGGTTTATGATGTCAAAGAGAAAAAAAGGCGACATAAGAGACTTTTTTAGAAGTCAAACTGTAAGTTACTCAAAGAAATGTGTTCCAGCCGTCCTTCAACACCTTCACTGGGTCGTTGGTGTGATGTTGACTCAGGTAAAACACAGAATTGGGTGATAATGTTTGGCTACATGCTTTACAACCAGTCAAACCAAGGAAAACTGGGCTTAAAAGTAGCAATAGAAAACTAAAAGAAACAATGGAGGACACAGTAAGCTGAAAGATTAGTTTTATGAAAAACACTTCTGTCCCCCCACCTCTGAAATCAAAATTTCGTCCATGTTTGTGACTACGTCTGTGTTATGGAGGAGAGTGAAGGGGGGGGGGCTTTATTGACAGATGCTGTCAACAACTTCTGCTTCATTAGATTTGTCAAGTGATTTTATTCAGCGAGTTACACTGACATACAGTCTACTTGAAACCTTTTTTTGGACTTGGAGGTCAGGATCTCATGTTACCAGGACGACCTACCTCCACCTGCATAACATTGATAAAATTAGGAGCATTCCCAAAAACCCTAAACCCTGATGAAGAAAAACTGGTTCAGGCATTTCGTACTTCTAGGCTTGACTATTGTGGTTCTTGTTTTATATTTAATCTGTACTAAATAACTTTTCTGCAGTCGTGTCACAGACAGTCGTTGCTGGAACCGGTGTTCTGTAGAAATATGCTACCTGCTTAAATGTGCTACCAATTCCTTTTACACATGTGCTGTTCTACAGTCTTTAGTTCAATAAATAGATTTATTGTTTATTATTTGCCTCTATATTTTTCTATAAATACATTTTACATATCAAATAAATTCTCTCAGGACAGAAACACTAAATATGATGTTATTTTTACTTTCTTTACATTGTCAGAGCGACAGGCAAATGTTTGGACACACCCAGAGGAGAAGGACCCAACAATGGCTGATAAGGACCCAGAGAGCTTTTATATACAAAATATCAGGGAAGGATCATAAAAATATGTTTAAATAATTAACAGGACACACTCACCATAAACAAGAATACTGTATAAACTTCTAATAACATCTCATTATGAAATAAGTTGTTAATTCGTACTATGGAGGCATTTTTCATCAGGGCAGCATAAATCATCAGAACACCACTTCCTGCTGCAACCTGAATTACTGAAGTTATTTAGTCTAATGTAAAACCACCAGAGACGTCCAGAGTGTCTAATATGAAGATGAACATGTTTTTCGGTGTTTATCCACTTAGACAAGTTTCAGAACTGTAGCTTAAAGTTTTAAAAGTTATTAAAGATCCTCTCCTGTGGAACCAGCTTCCACTTTTAAGGTCAACACCCTGTCTACATTTAGGACAAGGCTAAAAGCTCTCCTTTTTGTTCAATCCTACATTCCCTGATCCATCCCTTTAGTTATGCTGCTAGACTCAAACTGCTGGATGACAAACTGACCACATTTCTTCACTCTGCTGTCTTTACTCTCAGTGTTTATATATTATTATTTTTGCTGTTATTGCCTTTATCTCTGTTTGTCTTTCAATAGAAAAGATGACCCGTCCAATCCTTCAGTGTTTGTCTGCATCTCCTTCCTGTCTGCATCTCTTTCCTGTCTGCATCTCCTTCCTGTCTGCATCTCTTTCCTGTCTGCATCTCCTTCCTGTCTGCATCTCTTTCCTGTCTGCATCTCCTTCCTGTCTGCTTCTCTTTCCTGTCTGCATCTCTTTCCTGTCTGCATCTCTTTCCTGTCTGCATCTCCTTCCTGTCTGCATCTCTTTCCTGTCTGCATCTCCTTCTTGTCTGCATCTCTTTCCTGTCTGCATCTCCTTCCTGTCTGCATCTCTTTCCTGTCTGCATCTCTTTCCTGTCTGCATCTCTTTCCTGTCTGCATCTCCTTCCTGTCTGCATCTCTTTCCTGTCTGCATCTCCTTCCTGTCTGCATCTCCTTCCTGTCTGTTTCTCTTTCCTGTCTGCATCTCCTTCCTGTCTGCTTCTCTTTCCTGTCTGCATCTCCTTCCTGTCTGCATCTCTTTCCTGTCTGCATCTCTTTCCTGTCTGCATCTCCTTCCTGTCTGCATCTCCTTCCTGTCTGCATCTCTTTCCTGTCTGCATCTCTTTCCTGTCTGCATCTCTTTCCTGTCTGCATCTCTTTCCTGTCTGCATCTCTTTCCTGTCTGCATCTCTTTCCTGTCTGCATCTCCTTCCTGTCTGCATCTCTTTCCTGTCTGCATCTCCTTCCTGTCTGCATCTCCTTCCTGTCTGCTTCTCTTTCCTGTCTGCATCTCCTTCTTGTCTGCTTCTCTTTCCTGTCTGCATCTCCTTCCTGTCTGCATCTCTTTCCTGTCTGCATCTCCTTCCTGTCTGCATC
This sequence comes from Pachypanchax playfairii, assembly GCA_006937955.1. Taxonomy (NCBI): domain Eukaryota; kingdom Metazoa; phylum Chordata; class Actinopteri; order Cyprinodontiformes; family Aplocheilidae; genus Pachypanchax; species Pachypanchax playfairii. The sequence continues at coordinate 1,763,158 of SSNP01000086.1, forward strand.
TCTTTCCTGTCTGCATCTCCTTCCTGTCTGCATCTCTTTCCTGTCTGCATCTCTTTCCTGTCTGCATCTCCTTCCTGTCTGCATCTCTTTCCTGTCTGCATCTCCTTCTTGTCTGCATCTCCTTCCTGTCTGCATCTCTTTCCTGTCTGCATCTCTTTCCTGTCTGCATCTCCTTCCTGTTAGTCGAGGCAGAAGGCTCATCCTGGTTCTGGTTCTGCTGGAGGTTTTGTTCCTTTCCACTGTTTCCACTTCTTGCAGCACAAGATGGAGGTCAGAAGGAAGAATTAAGTCTGGTATTACTACAAAATCTTTTTTCTCAAACGATGCTATAAATTTAAAACATCGTATGTACAATCAGTTTGAACAAATTTTCATCTAAAATAGTTTATAGAGGGGACAATGTGAATGGAAGACATTTATTCAAAATATCCTGAAAAAGTCAAAACAATCAAGACTTGTTGTTGATTGGACTCGATGCTGCTCGTATTGCATTTTTTTTAGATGAATTTTATTTGTTTTTTGTTGCTATAGCGATCTGAAGAGACTCACCACAAAAAATAAAACACTAAATTAATTCTATAAAACCATATTTATTATGTATATGATGCATATATTTGCATAAATAAATAAAACCTTTACAATTTAAATGATTCATTTTCCTTAAAATCCTGTAGTGTCACATCCTACACCTGTTTTCAGCCGGTAAAGCCCAATTTCACCATTATTGCTAATATATAAAAGAACAAAATAGTTATTTTACTATCCAATGAGCAGTTAAATTAATATGAATGTATGAAGCACTTCGGGGTTGGATCCGTTGCTCAAACAGGTTTTACTTGCCAGTTTCCGGTTTGTTCAGGTCAGGAAGTGAGCGGTAACAAGTCCAGTTTAGTTACATTCTTCCTGCTGATGGTGTCGACATCCACACGGTTTCATTTTCCCTGGAAGGGACATCCGCCTCCGGCAGGCTGGACCGCCAATCAATCATCCTGGCAGCAGATCAACAGCTTGTCAGTTGCAGCATCTTATCTGCAGACTTCTGCAAAGTAGTAATGACCTAATTAGAGTGGCGGTCAAACCTACTCGCAGCTGCACTGGTGGAAGTCAATGAGGTGGCTCATTGTGATGAATGAATGCAGGAAGATTTACTCTGGTGTATTTTGTGCACCTGATCTGCTCTGACAAATTGTTTCACATTCAGGTGAAATGAAGCAGAAACAACAACAGCGTGCCAGCTGATCTCACCATGGAACCATTTTATACACATCCTTGAACTTTACATGCTGACTTTTAAGTTTGGATATTTTATTTTATTTTTTTGAAAACTTATTAAAATCCTTCTGTTGTTTTTGGTCCAGATCAAATGTTGGATAACCACATTCCATTTTTTTTGTTTTGTTCATAAAGAATATAACTGAAGCATTTAGAGAGACTGGTTCATGTGATCTGACATTTATTTTTCTAGTCCTGGTTGGGGTTTCTAACCAGTTTTTAGTTGTAAACAGATAAATAACGTTCAAGCTAAATCTGTTGCAGTTGTTATTTTCTTTAATCCAGCTGCTTTCTTCTCAGTTAACATCACTGGGATTATAACATTTACTTTTAAAGTAGCTTGGAGCTTCTGTTTGACTGTGGATGACTCACACGGTGTGTCCTTCTACGAAAAGACTCTCTGAATTGTAGCTGATGCAGTTCCTGCGCTCCTGTCTCCACAAGGCCATTTGGGCAGGAAGAGAGAAAAGCAGCAGCGGATACTGCGGGTCCTCCCACGCAGTGATGTGAAACCTCTTTTACATCGTGGCTGCATGTTTCGTTCTGTCATTTCAACCTGCTGATTGTTGGAAAAGATGTGAAGGGAATCAGGAAGTTGGACGTGCGGTCGGAGCAGGAAGTTTCAGCACCGCGGACAGCGCCTCGGTTCTCCATCAGTAGGTGCTGATCCATACAAAGATTCACGTGACACCTTGCAGGACCCGAACTGGGAACAAGTTCAACAGTTTATTTGGGAGATGACTTGCAAAAAATGAGATTAATATTTTCTCGAACCTTGTTGTGACGCTGGATGCGTCAGGCTTGGAGAAGTGAGTAACCTTGGAGGGATTTCTCATCTTGGTGATACATGTTGGTTTGACCATTTACCAAAACTTCTTCTTTTAGTTTAGTAACCTTCCACTTCGCTGTGAAATCTCTAAGTGGCATCAAATCCACGCTGGAGCGTCTTTGTGGGTTATTGGTCACATCAGGAATCAGCAGCTGCTTCCTTCTCTGACCCAAAACACTTGACAGCATTCAACCAGGTGATCTGCTGGACTGCGGATGAAGAGGGAAAACTTCAGTTCGGAGCGCGTCGACTCGTCTGGTGAAGGTTTGGCTTGTTTTGGAAGTGGTGATCACTAGTTGCGTGTGGATTATCGATATCCGCAGAGAGGAATCCGTTCCTGCCATTAAATATTTATAGGTTCCTGTAAAGCAGCGGAGATGCGAGAGAGACGCCGCAGCGGCGAGGATCGCCCGCACTGAACCGGAGGCGTCACCGGCAGATGATGTCCCAGAGTGAGAGTGTTTCCAGAGGAGACGAAGGAGAGGACGAAGGAGGATGAAGAAGGAGGGAGAGGGCTCGAGAGCGGCAGAGGTGGGATATAATGAAGTTGAGTGGGAAAGGACTGTGCACCGTGTGCTCCAGCACCCTCCTCTTCGTGTGCGCCCTGAGCGAAGTTGTCGTTGGATTAAGATGCGTCTCCCTTGGATCTACGGTGAAGGCGCAGTTCCACCTCGGCGCCACCGCCGGGGCTTTCTACTCCGGGATACTTGTAGGAGTCGGGCAGGTCCTTCTGGTCTCCGCGTTGCTCTGTTGCACAGAGAAACCCGGCTGCAGAAATTTCTTTCTCCTCGGTGTTGTTGTCTTCTTGTTAGGAGTCCTCACAGCTTTCTCCGGCGCGGTCGTGGACGGGGACACGGCTTCTCTGGTGGAAAGGAAATTCTCCCATTACTGCTTCCACTCTGTGATTGTGTCCCCTGCCTGCGAGCAGCTGAGAGATTACCAGCGGATTCTGGTCATCTCCACTGTTCTCAGCACTTTGGAGTGCCTCCTCGGGCTCATCAACTTGGTGGCCATCAAAAGGTACAAGGCGGCGCAGTTTTCTAGAAGCAGACAGAGTCAGAGGCAGAGCGCCGGTGCCATCGTCTTCAGTGAGGAGCGGGACTGCTCATCAGTGGGCTTCCAGCCCGTGTCCTACATAAACCTGGGGGTTTTCAGTATGTTTGATGAAACAGGGGCCGAAGTGCAGCGTGGGGGACATCCGTCAATCGAACTACCTGGATACTCACCCTCGGACCCGGAACTCAATCACAGCTTCCCGTTCTCATACCCGATTCCCAGTGAGCTGCCGCCTGCATATGAGGACATTTTCCCCGCAGTGACACTTAACACATAGCCGCAGCTGAGCACCAACCCGGGGGACTCTGTACTGTGGCAATCACTGACTTTATGCTTAACCCCCCCCCCCCCTTCTCTTCTCATCCAAAAGCAGTAAGTGAAACACAAGAGGACAACAGCAGGATTTCCATTCAGCTCATGATGTTTTCTTACTCCCAGCTGGGAGAGTTAAGTTTGTTCCACCAGTGAGACAGAGGGAGACAGTCTGAGCATTAAGACTGTCCAGTCAGGTCCAGGATCACATACACAACCTGATGGAACCAAACTAGACTTTGTGTTTGCTGTTAATGTTTTTACTTGTGAATAAAATCTGTATTTAACCTCATCCAAAGTCATCAAGCTATGCTAAATGATTAGGAAAATATAGCCTAGCAATATTTTTTGGAATACATGACACTTTAAAACATCAGGATAAATAACGCAGAGCCATGATGGATCTGATCGATCAGACTTTGAATACAAGCTGGAGTTAAAGTTTGAGTCGAACCTGCAGGTTGTCAGTGATGATGTTAAATTTACATGTTTCTTATCAGCACTGCTCCCACTTTAAAATCCAACTCACTCTTCCATGATAAATAATCTTTTAAATATATGATAACCTTCTTCTTTAGAAACAATTTGTGGATCACTTGTGATGCTCAAATTGAGCTGAAGAAGAAGAGAAATTCCAACTTTCCCACTTGCAGAAGTTGATTTTTTTTTAACAACAAATGAAATCAGCATCTAAAGCAGATCTTTGTCTCCTTTTGCATGATTGGTGTGTGGGATTAAATATGATAGATTAGGAGTGGGATTCAGAGAACTTGAGCAGAATGTTTATGGTTTAATAATCAATTTATTTTTAAACTTCTGTTTTCCTTTTTTCACTTCCTGAAACACAAATCACATAGAACTGTTTCCTGGAGCTGATTGTTTAGGAGAAAGTCATTACTGCTTTTACTCAAATGCTTCTGAATGAGAATTTTGGGAGGATGAATGGATCATAAATAAAGACACAAAACTGGATGAAGCTCCAGGCTGCTACACTCTGTGCTGCACCCCGAGTACCTGCGTGGTCATTTTTAGAGTTATTGAAATGCAGATATTTTCCTTTTTCCCCTCCAGTCAGTTGTAGATTAAAGAGCTCAGAGTTTTTGTGGGATTTCTTTCTAAAATGTTCAAAGCAGGAAGTATTTTAACATCCCTGAAATTACATTTATCAATATTTTGTAACAAAGCTTGTCCATAAATGATCATATGCGCATTAATGGATAACATCTCCGGTTCTGATGGTTCTAGGATCCAGTTTAATTTTTCCAACCAGCTGATGGATCCACTCAAGTTGCTTCATTTATCACTCAGTTTTACCGTTTCACATCTTGAGAAGTTTGAACTTTGCAGTTGTGGATGTGTTTAAATAATAACGATGTTTAGAAGTGCTTTTTTAACAGATGCTTCTAAAGAGGCAGTAATAGACTGGAAACGTGCCAAATAACAGTTTTATTCATCATTCTGTTCTTCCTTTGTAGAGAAATGATCGACCCCTCGAGGACACTGTCTGTATTCAAACACGCTGTTGTTCTCGCTTCTCTTCAAACTCTTTTATCATGTTTTTCTGTCATTAAATTCAAAATTAAGCGTTTATTTTTAAAGAATCCAGGAATTCTTCCAGTTTCAATCATGATAGTTTAGTGTTGCCCTATAGCTTCTTTTGCAATATAGAATTTTAAAAGTTTTTTGAAACTGTTAATTTTTCATTTTATTTTGCACAAAATTTGAGGAAACAGGATCAGAAGTATCGAGTTATTTAAACAGCTGCATTAATCTGCTCGGTGAGTGAAGCTAAAGACACTTTAGATTTTATAAAATGATGTTCTGTGGAAAATTTACAAACAATTAAAATCTTACTTTCTTTAATTTATTCCTGAATAAAATGGTGAATAAATTCCAGTAACTCTCGCGGCCAAATGCACATTTTTAGACAGTAAAATACTACAAATGGTGGTGTTTAGTGTCTTGCTTCAGACTCTGGCAGCTCGGGGTGTGTGTGTTTAATCTGCAGGTCCTGGTGTAACATTGTTACATCACTATGTTACAGTCAGTGGTTTTCCAGGGGAGAGTGGAGCAGCGGCTCAGAGCGCAGGATTCAGGAGGATTACTGAGAAATGTGTGAATTAAACCAAAAAACATTCTTTTAAATAAGGAAATAACATCATAACATGGTTAAAAACTCCAAAAAGTTGATGATACAGAACCTTTAAGGCTTGATGTTGCAGATTTACCAGAAGGTGACGTCATGCTCATCATGTCTATGTTGATATTCAGTATAAGTAATTTTGGTCATACAATGTGGATCACTCTAATTTGGTAAAATTAAAATATGCAAAAAAGCCGATAAACATTTTTTTATACTCTGTTTTATTCACGACATTCTTAAACCTGGTAAATAGAAAAAGCAAATTCGATAATTTGCAGGACTAATTTCACATGAAACGGTTATTTAGACATGAAGCAGATCTGTTCACGTTTCTGTCAAAACAACCGTCTCATTTAAAACGGATGAGAATGTAAAAGTTAAACATTGTTTCTATGAACTGAACAGACATGTTTATGATTAGATGAGTCCTTTTTGTAACAGGTTCTGCTCTGAAACACTTAGCTCATGTTATTCACAAAGCTTTCTGCAGCAGGTTATAACCAGATCTGAACATTTAACCGAGTTTTATAAACACAAACTCGAGGATGGAGATTTTTGCAACACTTTCCTGAAGCTGATGTGAGCTGATAGTTAATCTGGTGCCAAAAAAAGAAAAGAAATGTTGTTTTTTTTTTGGAAAACCTGCAGAATAAATACAATGTTGTGCATTAGCTGAACTGTAAGAAGCTGATTTCATTTGATTTTTTACCTTTTGGATTCTTCACACCGCTGCGCTGTGTTTAAATATCAGTTCCATCAGATGCAGTTTCAAAATGACAAAGTGCATTCACCCTTTACCAGCAGCAGAGGGACAAATTAACTCACTGAGCTGCAGCAGTTCACAACCAGCTGTCTGTTCTCACAAATGCATCTCATATATCTCAGCGGTTGTTAACAAATGCCACCTGCTCTGTTCGTTGTAAAGAAAATAAGAGGTGTTCGTTTACCTTTCATGCAGGTATCTGTGGCACGCTGAACTGTTTCTGATCGTGGAACAGTCATGTTTTTATTTTAATCACAACTTCACAGCTGAAATTGTTTTAAATAGCGTTGACAGCGAGTTCCAACACTGACCTGAGACTCAGAGGCGAGTCGCGCTGCTTGGGAAGTATAATGATGAGTAAGTGTACATTTAGAAATACCCAAGACATGTCAGGTTGTAATGTAGGGCAGTCCATTACCTTAAGGTCTGTATTGTCCAGAGACCCCCCCCCCCCCC
>SSNP01000086.1:1777836-1855554 GCA_006937955.1 Pachypanchax playfairii
CCCCGCCGCCACCCCCCCAACAACAACGCGCAGAGAACGCTTTTGCAAGAAGAAAGAAAAACAAAACCAAGAAAATGTCTCGACAGGTGAGTATTATTGTCATCTTTGCGCTCCTAAGGGTGGCGTTGCTAACAACGGCAAGGGCTTCATGCTTGTATTTATGTACGTGAGTGTGAGTGCCGTAAAGCAGGTTTGTTCTCGCGAGATTAGTCGGGTCCGATCCACTGAAAGTTGCAAGTGCTGCTTTCAGGACACAGACCCCGGAGGGAGGGGAGGGACCCACGAATCACCCCGCCAAGTCCTTGTTTACCCCCACAGGGACTCTAGAAAACATTTATTGAGGTGAAAAAACTTACTTAGTTCTGCTTTAATGAAAGAAATAGGAACAAGTTGTGTCTCTGTGACAAGCTGCTGGAAACAAAACATGATTTAAAAAATGGCTGATTGTTTTGTGCTTTGATGCTTGTTTATTCCAAAAGTTTGTTAAGTTCATTATTTTTTTGGGGAAAGAATGAGTTGAAGTAACTCACTGATATTTAATGAAGCAGTAAGAGAAAGTTTGTTCATGTTTAAAACATTTAAACAATCAGTTTCCTTTAAAACAAACTGAATTCAGCTCTGTTGGTTTTACAGTTCAGGAAAACGGCACATCTTTGGTGCATCATCACTTTGGTGGTTTTAAGGGACACGCCTACTCAGAAACAAGAAAAGCGAGGAAAGTGTGGTTCCTTTAATGGTGGCATTGAAGTCCAGCTCCTGGAGGCATTAAAATGATTATTTAGTGGGTGGATAGAGGATGATTACTAAATTGCCATCCTCCTACTGCTGAAGCTGCATGGAAGGACACACACTCTCACAGATGGTTTCTTGTTCAGTTTTAATAAACCAGGAGGAAACTTTGACAGAAGAAAGTGATAAGTGCATCGTATGTCACAGATGGCCTCAACCCAGGCTGTAAGAAGCTGAGAGACAATTTAATGGGCCACTAATCACTAATATCACTCGGATTTTCACAGATTTCTAATAAAACGTCCAAAAGACGAGAATGTTCGGGTCGTGGATGTTTTTATAGCAGATTAAATCAACACTGAAACCTGAATTAGGCTTTGCAGAATAATTTATTTCAATAATAAGAAAAAAAGTAGCCTTAAAACAATGACAAAATCCTCAACCGTAGAAAATACAGACGTTAAAACAGACAATCAGTCAAATCTGAGGTCAAACAGAAGTAAAAACAGCTGGTTGCATAGTTACTAAAAATAACAGAAACAAATCAAGAGGGAGAAAAAAAAACATTTAATAGACAAAAAGGATAAAAAATATCAAACGATTGCTGATGTTGCAACACAGAAATCAGTTATTTCACCAAAGAAAGAATCAGAGGGAAATAAAAACAGTCCAGTATAAGACACGCTGAGAAGCTTTCAGCCATGTGGGCAAATTATTAATTATTATTCTGATCCATTTCACGGGCTGCTGGGTATCTCAGACACAGACCAGTGAGTTTACACAAAAAGTGCGGCCCCATCAGATTTGTCAGCGGAGGCTTTGAGGCTTCTTCTTGCACCGGTGCAGACGCGTCTTAGACAATCCGTCAGGTTTGGTGGAGACGGAAGAAAAACCAGAGCGTCTGTAAAATGCCAGGATCAAGATTTAATTCTTGTTTCAGGGATTTTGACTCTAAAATCTGTTAGGTGTTCTCAGCCTTGTGTGGCTGGAAATCCCTCTAGTACTTTGGTTTGTTTAAAATATACAATAAGACCCTTAAAAAGTCCATTAAAATCAAATTTGACACCCAAAAAGTATTCCTAAAACTCTTCCTCTAACTCAGGACTTTTCATTTAGTGCAAAGAGGTTAATGGGCTTCACATTAATGAATCTTCAGCTCTACTGAAACCCTCCAAGTCGTCCATAACAACAACCATTTTTATCTCAGAACAGAAAATCGAACTCCTCCGAGGGACAGTCGTTCATTCCACATTCTTCTAAATCACCTTCAAGAGGAGTAAATTTACTCCCGTCTGTCTGGTTTAACAGCTCCGTTTGGAGAGACAATGCAGAAGCTGTTGGACACGCGCAGCGACGTGAAGCGTACCGAGCACTGACAGTCGAATCCTCAGAGTCATGTAGATTATTATCTGGCTCATAAACTATTTATAGCAGACTTTGTTTGAAGTCTGACTGAGACTCGGTGTTGAACTAAAGAGAGAAAAAGGCACTTGACAACAGTGTTCCTCCAGTTAAAGAAAAATATGTACATTTTGATTTGTTTCCTTTAAGATGAACGTGTCTTTCCTCTGATGGGGGTGTATCTGACCTGCAGCGAGACTCTCACACTGGGGACTAGAATGAAAAGCCTGACTTCACAATGTAGATCGGGACATTTAAATTCCTGTTTGTCTCGGCGCACCAGGAAGCGAGCTCCCTGTCAAGGAGAATCACAGTAACAGCAGCTAAACAAAGGCCGACGCTGGTCTCAGATCAGACAGACTCTGTTCTGGAACACAACGTGAACATCCGCTCTCCGGGCGTTGGCGCCTGCTTCCCTGCCGCCTGTGGCAACTCGGTGGATCTCAGCCTCGGGCGAGATGCTGCTTCAAGGCAGGCAGCTCGTCAAACTGAGTGACAAGTGTTGGGGTGGGAGTGAGCTGAAACTGTAGCTGCGCTTCATGTCTCAGCTTGTTCTTTTATTTTTGGCCAAGCCACAAAGGGTAATGATGTCAGAGCTGGCGGGTTCTAATCAGCAAGGTGCTTTGAAATCATCACAGCTGTTCATTGACATCACTGATGGCCAGGTGCAAAGAAATATAACAGCTCCAATAAGATCTCATGTTCGTTCACAAGCAGTTAGAGTATCAGTTCTGCAGCTGGAGGCCAGTTGTGAGACCACACAGTCTTTACTATAACTGCTGTTCAGATAATCCCATATTCAGAGTTCCTAATTAAAATCAGTTAGTTTTAGTAACAGTGAGCAGCACCACTTTCATCATTTCCTCACTCAGTCCAGCTCTTATTGCTTTGAGTTAAAGCTAAAGTCAAACTGGAACACAGTGAGTTTAAAACTGCAGTGAACCACCAGGACCATCATTATTCATGTATTCATACAAACCTAAACAGGGATTCTAGCAAAGATGTGAAGTCGGGAGGCAGATGAGGCACCTGCAGAAACAGGAAGTGAGACAGTGGCGAGACAACGATCTCGTGTCGTGTGGCTCGTTTCTGTTTGTCAGCATGTTGCTAACAAAGTTTACAGAAAGATTTATTAAACACCACGACTGTTTACAGTCTGTGTGATGTATTTAATAGTAGGGATGGTCCGATCCGATCCACTGGATCGGTATCGGGTCCGATCCAGGTCAAAATGACTGGATCGGGCATCGGATTTTTTTATTAGAACCCGTCCGATCCGATCCATAAGCCCAAACTATCTTTGAGGAAAAAAAAAGTAGTAGCGCGACCTGCCGTAACACAGGGGAGCTGCCCGTTACCGTGGTTGCCATGTGCCTGTTTTCATCACGTGAGCAGAAGCCAGCAGAGCTGTTTAGATGTCAGCATCAAACAAATTACATCCACGACATATTGTAAACAGTGTTTAGAGTGACAAAAAGAATCGGATCGGATCGGTATCGGCCGATCCTCAAAGCTGCAGTATCTGTATCGGATGTGAAAAAGTTGTGTCGAGCCATCCCTATTTAATACAAGTGTGAGATAATTATTCTCACTGATGATAAACTGCAGAGAAAGTCATGAGGTGAAGCTGATACTACTCTGCCTCACCTGTAGGGGGCAGACATGAGCCAGCAGGTGATTGTTGCTGCCGTCCTTCTACAGAGAGGAAACTGATGTTCAGCATCACAATGTGTTGGTAAAGTCAGCAGGTGACGCGTGTTACAGCAGTTTAAAACTTTCAAACTAAAAGAAAATAAGGAGTAACAGTTTCTCATGGAGACGTAGAGGAACATGAATTTCATCTACTAATAAAGGTAAGAACACAAACAGTTTCAAACAATGAGAAGTTTAAAAATCTAGTCATTTAAAACTACATTTAGATTTTTAGTGAATTTTTCTCTTTTTTTTTCTTGTTTCCTTTGTGTATTAAAATTAATTAAAGCTCCAGAATTTAAAGTTTTAAAAACAAGTAGAGATTTAACTGAAACTGTGTGGAACACGTTGACACTTTGATTTGTTTATAATAAGGATGAATTTTTTAGAACACATGAAGCAGATTCACTTCATTCAGCGTCTCTTGTTTCTATAAAAAGTTTGTTCTAGTCCAGATTTGTTCCTGTGTGTGTTTGTGTGTGTGTGTTTGTGTGTGTGTGAGAGAAATAATAATGAGATATAAAATATTACCAGGAGTCAATATTCATACTGCCAGTTGAACAGTGAATAAAATCCTCTTTTAAGTTCTTATAACTGTAAATCTGCCTCCAGAGGAGTCGGTGCATCACCTACCTCAAACCTCGCCGCACGTCATTATAGACTATGATATATAAATTGATTTTTGAGTCTAATGTAGTTTTATGAACTAATATTCTAAAAATACCATCAGAAACCGGTTTAAACCTGTGAATGTGAAGCAGAACAATGAAAACTAAAATTTATCAAAAAATTGTATTTCACTTTGGACAAATTCTTGAAAAATGGCTAAAAAACTCCCACTCTGCACTCCCATGTTCCACCCACTCAAGTATTTTCATTAACGCTGCCTGATTAGACCCTTTTCTTAGAACTCTGTGTGGGCACGAACACTCCGCATTGTCTGACATCTTCTTCACACTTGTGTTTGTTTAGTTGCACCTTGTTGGCCACGACTGTATAAAGTAACGATGAGTCAGTGGCGCTCTTTGAGAAAAGACTCTTTGATCTTCGAGCAGGAAAAGCTTGTGATCCAACTGTTTGTGTTACATGTGAACAACAGCAAGTCTCAGAGTTTAAAGCTGATAACTGGAGTCCTGTCATAGTTCATACACAGATTCACACCTCGGTTCTTTATATCATGTCAAAAAGCATATTGAGTTTGGAGAACGAATGTTCCCCTCGTGTTACTCAGCCCAAATTCAGACTAATGACGTTCAGCCTGGTTGAGTGGAAACAGCTGTGAGGACGCAGGTTAAAGCAACAGGGGAGATCTTTTGAAGTGGAGCTCAGTGTTAAAGTTAATAAATAATATTTTACTTGTTGTAGATACTGTAGGTCTTCTAATGATCTCCGTTTGGGGGGATACAGATCAGCACTGACTGGGTTAATGAGCTAATGGCTAGTCTGAGTAGGGCCAAAACCAAAGTGGATTAAAAAAAACCTCCAAAATCAAAAATGTTATAATATTCACATGAATACTATTCTATAAACATTTACACTGCTGCATTTTCACTTGTGTTACATATTTATTTTCATAGAATTCTGTTTCATGCGGTTAGCTAGTTAGCCAGGTTAGCTAGGTAACGGTTAGCTAGTTAGCTGCAGGAATTCTGGTGAGACCTGGAGAACTTTTGGAGGAAAGATCAGAATGTTTTACCTGGAATAACCCTGTAGTACTACAGCGTTAAAGATGTAAAGCTGTAATCCACTCTGGTCCTGGACCCACCTGGACTAGCTGTTAGCTTGTTAACTTGGTCAGAATGGATCTTTCTCCAAACTGAGGATGTTCAAAGAGACCAGAACTTCACTTCCAAAGATCTGAATGACTGCTTTAACACTAATACAGCTGTTGTGAACACATGACCCTTTCCAACAAAACATTAATCATAACACTCATGGACCTTTTTATTGCCTACAAAACTGTAGCTCCACTTGTTTCTGATATAAAAAGTTAGTTTTCTTTCAAAACTTTTACAGTTGGAGACTTGAACTCATTCAATTCCTGAAAAAATATGAAATATTTTAAATCACGACTCTGCTTCACTAAAGTTCTTTTTTCTTTGCAAACATACTAACAGACCATTTCTAAAGCATTAATTCACAGGTAAGTGTAGAACAGAAAGGTGGAGCCGTTTTAGGGATGTATCAGTCTGAAAGTCTCAGCATATGAATCAGTCTTCATCATGAGTTTATGGCTCACTAGGATTTACTTGAGTTGTGGCTCTGCTCCATGGTGATGAAGAAGAGACAGACCCCTGCGGTCAGCAGGAGGTGCACGGACTCGTACAGTAATTTGGGTGAGAAGACGCTCCATATGAAGAGGTGATAGCGCAGGACTGTCACCAGAACAATGTAGGCTGCAGCTGGCACGGACCTCAGCAGGGCCAAACAGTAGCAACCATGGCTAACAGCGACAGGGCTCCTGGGGAGAGGAAGAGGAGATAAGAGGACGATGCACTGCAGAGAATAAGGCAGATAACTTTTCAGACTGTGAAAAATAGACAAACTTCCTGATGAGTGAGACAGAAAGACGTCCTAAGCTGCTTTACGTGTGCAAATGATGAGTCTGATTCACTAATCATTGTTTGATGATTTATAGTGAAGGCAATAATTTACATTTTTACCTTTTTCACTCACACACACACACACACACACACACAGGAGGAGAGTCAGATCCAATTATCTTCTCACAACAATACAGATTACTGCCAAAATCTGATTAAGAAGTTAATGACTTTAAAACCTGTGCGCGGCGAGGACGGATGCAGCCAGATTAGGAGATGTTAATGTAAAGCCAAACACACACACAGATACACAACGTTTTTCCAAGGATTTAAATTGAAACTTCGTCCCTGAGGCTCCGAAGCACAAGTGTAAATTAGCACAGGGATCTTGTTCATTACAGCAGGCAGCGTCCCAGCTGAGGGGGAGGAACTTCACGTCTTTTACCAAGACATGGAGGGAAGTTGGTGGATTTAGAGACATGGTAGGTAGACTCCAGTTTGACCCGTCAACTGTAAAATGCCTAATAATTGAATTAAAACATAAAGTTAAAGTCTTGCTGCTGTGCTGTTTCCTCGTTGAAAGGAAGATCTTAAAGCCCGTGTAAAGTAACAACAAATGTGTGTTCTGAGTTTGTCACTACACAGAAATATTAGTTATTAGTCATCCAGCCAAATTTGAATGATTAAAAACACTGCATATGAAGCATATGAAATTTGGTTACAAAATAATGAAAAAAGGATGAGTTTTCTCTGCTCTGAGACGCTGGGGGCGTGTCCACTGCAGGCGCTGAAACCTGTCTGTCTCATCCTCTAGCAGCACCTCCTTCTCTTCCCCACATCACTGCATTTCCTCCGTTTCTGAGTTCCGGCTGGTTCGTTAAGTTTGAGGTTCTACCCACATGTAAAACTGCTTTTGCATCGCTGCTTTTTGAGGAGTTGAAATATTTCCACACAACCACAATGCTTCAGACTTGTTGATCAGTGAAGGAGCGGAATGTGCTGCTACGCCATTCTGAGCTTTGTTTAGCATATGAAGGCAGCAGGTGGCAGAAGTAGCTCCTACCTATCATGCTGGTTTAGTTACTGTCTACTGTGTGGCTCCTCAGCACAAAATCAACCCAAAGCTTTTTCAGACGGTCATCCCTCGGATGAAGGAGCGGGAAAACCACTGAAGCTACCGCACTGTACGGTTTTATATGACGAGAGCAGCAGGGGGCGGGGTTATCCTGAAGGATCCTTTTAGACCCGCCCATAAAATCCTGAAACAGAAAACTCTTGAAACGCAATTTGAAGGCTAGCTCCACAATCCAGTTTTTAATTGTTGGGAGGTTTTTCACATGTTTAGAACATTTATTATGTTTATAATGTGGTTAGAAGAAAATAGCAGAATTCCCTTTACACGGTCTTTAAATAAAGCAACATTTTGGTGTTTTAAGCAGGGGCTGTAACACCAAATGTTTGACAGACAGCAAGTGGCAGGTTTACTGTATCTGCTCTGTAGGTGAAAGGCCCAAAGCAACGGAATGTTTCAGAATGATCATATTTAGTACTTCAAGAACATTGACTGGCAGATATTAGAAGAAAAAGTGACCAACAAAGGAGTGTTACACTGGAGGAAGATATGTGCAGCTCCATATACCTCAGTGGATAAGATCACTATCTGTCCATTCAGTAACCCCATGTTTAATGAGATTCAGAAGAGCATCTATGACTGAAAACAGTTACACTGAAAGCAGCAAGAAGGGAAATTAATTTAATTCAGTTTGATTTATATAAAGCTAATTCATAACAAAAGTCACATCATGGCAATATACAGACAGAGATGAGAGAGAAGAGATGCAAACAGATGGGGTGGACCACTCGCCGTCTTTATGGAAAGTTTAACAGAGTTAAAGTTAATGGCAGAAATAATAATAAATACAAACACATAGAATAAAGAGAGTAAAGACAGCAGAGTGAAGAAATGTGGTCAGTATTTCCTCCAGCAGTCTAAGCCTATAGCAGCATAACTAAAGGGATGGATGAGGAGAACCTAGACTAACAGTAACTATAGGACTATAGGAAAGTTTTAAATCTGTCTCATGGATTAAAAGTGGAAGCTGGTTCTAAAGGAGAGGAGCCTGATAACTAAAAGCTCTTCCTCCTGTTCTACTTTTAGAAACCACAAACAGACCTGCAGTCTGAGAATGAAGAGCTCTTTTAGGAACTTATGAAACAATAATTTAAGATAGACCTTTGATTAAAACAGGCTTATAATCAAAGTAACTAATTGGATTAATCAGGCATTATTTGGGAATGTACCTTATGTTGTCCTATAACTTTACCTAGCAGTAGCATATCTAGATATATAGTCTTGTGTGTATGTTTTCTTGTTTTTCTATTCTACTGAGGACCAGTTTTGAGATATTTACTATCCTTCTGGGGACAGAGGGTTCTTGTGGGGACCGAAGCCCGGTCCTCATACGGGGGACTCCCCTTTTTAGGGTTAGGGGTCAGCTTTAGAGGTATGGTGTTAGCCTTTAGGCTAGTTATAGATCAGAAATGGTTAAGGTTAGGAAAAGTGTTTGGGTTAGGCATGAATCCAGTTACTAAAATCAATGGAAGTCAATTGATGTGCCCCACAAGGATAGCAAAACAAACCTGTGTGTGTGTGTGTGTAGAACTGGTTCAAGTACTGAACCCTGTGGAACTCCATGACTGACTCTGGTACATAAAGAAGATGAAATATTTACATGAACAAACTGGAATCTGTCAGATAAACGTGTCCTAAACCAGTTTACCTTGAATCCTGATGTTTCAATCTTTATATTACATTAGAATTTTAGGATCTATTGTATCAAACACAGCAGTGAGATCAAACAGGACAAGTATAGACACAAGTCCACTGTCTGATGCCATGAGTATATCATTAGATACTTTGAAGACTAGGACACAAAGAGTAAAGGCAAACACATGTAAAGTTTTCATTCCACCAGTGATCCAAAGAAGGTTATTAAAGGTCCAGTTGATAGGTCATAAATCCATAAAATATCATAAACACTGTGTTAACCTAAGCTTTAGTTTAAGTTATGTTGCTATAGTCTTATGGTGCATTCACACCGGCCCAACCATACACTACATAAGCGGCAAGTTTATATGTAAAGTCTATGGTGGACGGGCGTCAGACAGACGTCAACGGCTCTGCGGCACTTTGTGAGCATTATGAGCGGCAACTTTTCAAGCTTTTCTAGCATTTCAGGCATTGACGCTTGAAAAGCTAGAAAAGCTCAAAGTTCAGCTAGCTGAACTTTTCACGTTGATAACGCTCTTGAAGCGGCATGTAAACCAATCAGAGCGTCTCATCGTAGTGACGTAAGACGTCACAGCACGTAGCCGGAAAGAAGCGAGATCAGCCAAAATGGAAGATAAATAAATCTCATCCAAACGCTCCTGGAGCAAATGGTTAAACTCACCAAACTCAGAACGCATCTGAAGAATGGGGTGTATCCACAAACGGCGCTGATGCACCCGACGTCGACGTTGTCTAGATCTATGAAGTAAATAAATCCAAGCCACTCTCTCTATATGATCCGCAATAGCTCCGAACATCCCATAACAAAGAAAGCCCCGCCTTCGCGCTCTTTTTCGGTCAGGCTTTACGAGCTTTAACGCCTATGCGCTCTGACTGGCAGGCGTTATGAGCTTCAACTTCAAACGTCAAATTTGGAGCGTTATCAGCGTTGCTTGACGTTGACAAAGTGGCCGGTGTGAACGCACCATTAGACTGCTGGAGGACAAAATGACCACATTTCTTTACTCTCTCCTTAGATTGGAAACTTTATAATCCAATGAATCCAATAAAACTTTACAATTGCATTGAACTATTTGTATAAATTAAATTTTAAATCTGAACCCGTTTATGTGAATTTGACTTCCTGTTTCTGTAAAGTGCCTTGAGATGATTTTTGCAATGAATTGGTGTTTAATAAATTAAACTGTATTTAATTTAATCGTGGCGTCTTTATATCAACAAACTAAAAGATGCTGACAATCATCCTCGTGCCTATAAGCTACACTACGCTGTGCATGAATGACTTTCATTCTTTGGTTCTGCAGTCTTGTTTGTCATTCACTCTGCTCTCTCTTATCTCAGGAACAGAGTCCAGATTCTTTTTAACAACTTCAGTTTTGCTTAAAATAAATGGCTGCAGCTTTGATTAAAATCATAACTTTATAACAGGTTGTTAAATTTATTGTGAAAACAGGCAACAGGCTTTTAGGTTCCACAGTGTTTGTTCTTGAATATTGGCTCCCCACAGGAAAATGTCTTCAGTCCCCTGCTGTATACAATCATATTGTTAAGTTTGCTGATGGCATGGTGAGACTGAAAGCTGAAAATGATGAGTCACTGCACTGACAGGAGGTGGAAGGACTTATGATTTGATGCAGAACAAACAGCTTGTGCATCAGTGTGGGACAAAGGGACATGGCTGTGGACTTTAGAAAGACTCCACAGCTTCAACCCTCCTGCTGCTGCTGAGGAAGCTGCAGTTTTAAGTATCTTGGAGTTTGTATTTCCAATGGAAAAAATGATGCATAGTGAGCATCATAAAAAAGGCCCATTAGTGACTGTATGTCCTCAGGAGGCTCAAGCGGGCTGCTTCAGCACTCCAGTATTGATGGTATTTTACCAGTGTGAGGTAGAAAGTACCCTCAAGTCTTCCATCATCATCTGATACAGGAACTGCTCTGCTCCTGGCAGGAAGGTGCTGCAGAGGCTCGGAAACTCGGTCCAATAACTAACTTCTATCCTCACATCGAGGACCTCTGAACCACAGGAGCATCATGTTCCAGGATGTGAACTTTACTTCTAACTGAACGATCTTTGCTTTAGATCTCACGACTGTGCTAAAGTCACTGTTTGTTGTTTAGTATAACACAGGTTTTGAAGTTAGTTTTTAAAGATCTTGTCTGACCCTGATGAATTGTTGTGTGGAGTTCCACAAGGCTCTGTTTTGGGCCTGGTTCTGTTTTTGCTTTACATTCTTCCATTAGGAAAGTTAATACAGGAGTTTGCTAATGATGTTTCCTACCATCTTTTTACCATCTACATCCAGCTGTATTGTTCCTTCAAGCCCTCTGAGATTCAGAAATTGAATCCGCTAATGACTTGCCTCAATCGAATCAAACATTGGCTAGGTGCTAATGCTCTACAACTAAATTCTGACAAAACTGAAGTGCTGGTGATTCCCCTGATGACGCCACTCGGGGGATCCACCAGTATTTTTGGTGATTTGACCCTGTCCGTTAAACCAAGCCTTAGAAATCTTGGTGTTTTCTTTGACAAAGAGATGTCTCTAGAGCATCACTCTAAACAGCTCAGAAAGACTTCAAAATCCTTGTACTAACCTTCAGAGCTTTGCATGGTCAGGCCCCGGTCTATATTTCTAACCTTTTGACACTTTACTCTGCTGGTCGGAATCTGCATCCTCTGCCCAAAACCTGCTTGTAATCCCCAAGACGCGAGGAGATCGGTCTTTCCAAGCTGTGGCCCCCAACCTGTGGATTTCCCAGCCCCTGTCACTCCGTGGGGCTGACTCCATAGAGACCTTTAAAAAGGGACTATAGACGTTTTTCTTCAAGAAAGCATTTTGTTGATGCGTTTTATTTCCATTTCCTGTATTTTGTATCTTGATGTTTGTACAGCACTTTGTGATTTCTATCTGCCAAAGGCGCTTTTATAAATAAATTTTACTTACTAACTAAAGTACTTATATTTTCTGTTCATTTTACAGCGCGGTACCTGAGCAAACACAAACTACAGTTTTAAAATTCAGATTTTATCGATTAAAGGAAAAAAGTAATGTAAAACAATCAAGTTCTTTATTAAAAAGTAATTGCACCATGAACCTAATAACTGGTTGTTGGCAGCAACAACTGCAAACAAGTGTTTCTAATTCTTGGCAACCAGTGTTTCACATCACAGTGGAGGAATTTTTGGCATCTTTTCTTTACAGAATTACTTTAATTCTGCCACACTGGAGAGTTTTTGAGCCTGAACAGTCTGTCTGAGGTCACGCTGCGACATCTCTTTGTGGTCTGAGTGCAGACCTTGACTAGACTACTCAAAAACAGCTTATTTTAACATTGAGATGTTTAAAGAGGCCATTTCATACAAATTTCAGGAGTTTGTGGTTATTTCTTAAGTATTAACCAGTAATATGAAACATTTTATATCTAAAAAACTTCAGGAAACACTGATTAACAGACCTTTCAATCTGTCTGCATTAAAATTCAGGTGGTTCCAGTTCCTTCCGTCAGGCTTCTGCAGCAGCTCATTCATATTCATTATTCAAATTTGCTGGACTCTGATTGGCTAACAAACTAGCCTATGAGAGCAAGGTATACTGTTTCCTGCCCCGCTGCGCATGGCAACGTCAGACGTTCTCTCTTCCAGTTTGCTTACTTTTCTGAAGAAAATCATGTTTTTTGTGTTGTTAACATGTTCTTTGGGCATTTTTCTGATTCTAGAGGACATATATTATGAAAATTAAGGTCAAAATTACATTTGAGTATTTCTGCATATAAATTGCTGTGAATCAGTAGCAGATGCAAAAATGCATCTAAAAAAGAATGTGTTTGTGATGTAGAAAATTCACTGGGTGAGGCTACAAACTTTTGCTCCAAGCTTGCATAAACATAGAGCTCTCAGCAGTAGGGAGGGGCGGGGTGGGGTGATCCTCTGCATCAACGGTTCCGCCCACAGCAGAGAGGCGAATTGCTAATAAGCTACTGCCGCTATGCAGAAACTACATCCTAGAAAACAGCACAGGTTTTGTAATTTTGGATAAAAACGCTATAGTTATAATTTAAATACCACTGAGACGCTTTAAAACAACTCAAAAGATGATCAGAGTGGGTCTTTAAAAGGATGTATAATTGTTAGAAATGCCAGTTCGATTGTTGTAGTTGTCTTCAGTATAACAGCAGGATGAAGTTAAGTCAGTAACTAGCATTACAGAAAAAAAAAACAGAATAAATGTTTGAAACCATCATTTCAGATCATATTATAACTAACTGGTTTTTAAAGGCAAAGCTGACACGTGTAAAACTTGTCTGTTTGTGCCACGTTAATGGACTCATCCACAGAGCTCTGAAGTTACATACCCCCAGAGAAATGGAGCCAGTGAGTGGAATGTCATGTCATGATAACTCAGGTGAAGTTTAAAAAGAACAAAAAGGAAAAAAACCGCATCAAAGTTCTGCAAGACGACAGGATTTAATGAAAGTTTTAATCTTCTGTTCACATCCACTTACATCCACTAAGCTACAGATTAAAACAGCTGAAGTTTTACATCTGTGAGCCTCTTCAAAACAGCAAAAAATTCAAAGAGTGTTTAATTATCAGCCCTTTCAGTTTGTGTCAGGCTAATCTGTCAGGTTGTAAAATTCTGCCAGCGATCCCCCTCACTGGAGATGATGTATGACAAACATCCTAATTTCCAGTTTTAGAAAGGAACAGACTGAAAATGAAGCATATCAAGTTAAATAAGCTTCTACTAGATGTGAATTCAAAGTGAGAATCACAGTAAATTGACCGACCTGAAGAAAGACCAATGAATAATAAATATGATGTACGATATAAAAGCCATGGGCTGTAGGAAAAGGCTCAAGTTTTCCCAACAGAGATGAAAAGTCAAAATGGAAGTCAAGCAAATGTTATTTTTATGACGTGGTTTTGTCAGAAAATTAACACTTTGAAAGTTTGAACCTATATTTTTTATTTGAAACAATGCTAAAGTTTAAAAAGAGCTCTTTTCCAGTACATGCTGTTGTGGTCAAGCTGCTGAGGCTGCAGAGAGAATCCTAGAAGAGCTCCAACTATTTTATTTTCATTTGTCACAATTCCTCAGAATGCATAATGCAGCTGGAGGGCCTGCAGAGAGCTTTGTGTTGTAACTAACGAAAACGGATGGTCGTATGTCCTGTGCTGAAGTGCTGTGTGCAATTTTTACAAGCTGGATTTAATGTGACCTCAGATGGAGGAGGTTTCTGCTGTGGCCTCCAGAGGCTGCCGTCTTTATGACAGCAAACACGTGAAATTGATGGCGATCTGTCTGCTCAGTGGGTAAAACCCCAGCCGAAACAGCTGACGCAGCAACCACCATCATCACCTCCCATTACCAGCGGTCTGAGGGGAGTCAGTGCTGTCGATCCAAATGTTTTCACCGACCAAAATGTGTTATGTAACTGATGAAACAGGAGACCACATGTTGAAATGAACTAGAGTCATTGATTTTGGAGAAAAAAGAATTAAACTTCATGTGACAAGAACAAAGGTTTGATTAAGTGATGGATTGATTGGAATGTTCTTCAGCTCATGGAGTAATTTCCTACCACGTCATGAATTATGGAGTGCTGCAGGTGTTTTAGTAATTTTTATATTTCTGACATACCTTTTTGTTAGGGGCTGCATGGTGCTGCAGTTGGCAGCGCTGCCGCCTTGCAGCAAGAAGGTCCTGGGTTCAAAACCAGACAGGACTTATTTGGGAACAGATATACACATTTCAGGACTTTGTGGTTATTTCTTAAGTATTAAAGCTGGAGTTGGTAATGTTGGAGAGCTAGCAAGATTTAAAACTAGCAGCTCCCCCCCCCCAAACTTGGAACTCGCATCTGCCGGCAGAACTCAGCAGGGTACTCAGCTTTACCAATGTTGACTCTCGTTTGTCCTCTCGTTTTATCCAGAGCTTTTCTCGTAGCAGCTTTTTCTGCCTCTGACTTTCTTTTTTTGGCAGTTTAGCGGGGCGAGCCGTGACAAGTAGCGAGGAGTGAGAGGGCGTGATAGAAGGGGTGCAGGCAAGGTATCTGATTGGTTCCTCTCCTCTTCTCTGGAAATGACCAATCACCGCCATCCGGTGCGGATGACCGTGGTTGGTCAGAGTTATTGTAGGCTTGCAAGTCTCAGAGAGGTCTGATTTTTTTCGCTCCTTTTTATGAATACACAATGCATTGACTAGTCTCAGTATGGAAGGACCTTTTCACCCAGTATAAAAAAAAGTGTTTCTGAACAGGATTACCAACTCCAGCTTTAACCAGTAATATGAAACATTTTATATCTAAAAAAAACGTCAGGAAACACTGATTAACAGACCTTTCAATCTGTCTGTGTTAATATTCGGGTGGTTCCGGCTCCTTCCATCAGGCTTCAGTAGAAGCTCATTCATATTCATTATTCAAATTAGCTGGACTCTGATTGTTTAACAAACTAGCCTATGAGAACAAAGAATACTGTTTCCTGCCCCACTGCGCATGGCAATGTCAGGCGTACTCTCTTCCTGTTTGCTACGTCTTATGCTAACAGCTTTTAGCCAGCAGCATGCTAGGCGTGGTTTCAACTGCGGGAGCTGATGAATACTAAGGAACAAAGGAGTTGTGATGAAACAGATACAGGCCGTTAGAACTCGGTAGAACTCGGGTTTTATCACCACCTGCGTAGTTTGAGGGATTAAAACTGAAAGAGAAGTTGTTGACCTGTTTTCACCCACTATGAAGGTAAGAACACCTGTGGACCTAAAATATTCAACAGAAACCTCAGAAAAAAACAGTTTTTTATGGAAGGGTCTGTTTAATAACATTTTAATTCATGCAAGAGTATGTTCACCTTCACAATTATTTTAAAACAGTTGTCTTCAAACTGTGAACCTGCAGCACTGAGCAAGTCATTAGATTTCTTTTAAAGGTTTAATGTTTCAAACACATATTTTGTCTACATGTACGCGTCCTGTCAAGTTTAGCTCTAAAAGCAGCAGCTGTTGCCCAGCCACAGACATCAATCAGCACTGTGCAGAGGCCTTTTACTGAAGGGAAGCTGTAGTTTTGCACACAGGCACTCAGTCACATACACACTCATCAGCCCAGTTACTGACATCCCTGCAGTTAATAGGTTGTAAGGTGCACCTTTGAAAGGCTCTGCGTTAGTGCAAGTAAACAAATTAAAAGATGATTTTGGTGCACCTGCACATTGCAGAGACGGTTCTGTCTGAAGTAAAAAGAAAACCAACAATCACAAAAGGAAATGTGAAGCTGCACTCGATGACAGATGAACAACTTCACATGAAGACGGTGAAAAACAATTTAAATTCTCCACCATAAAGACTTTTTGCATGTTTTCAGCATTTATTTTGAAATTATTTTGATTCATTTTCAATTAAACCTCTTACTTTATTGGATCATATTTTATTCTATTTCACAGAAACAAATAACCTCAAAACAATGTACACTTGATGTCTGAAAAATGTAACAAGCAGCTGCTCCACTTACAAACACTCATCATGAGAATGAATGTCATGTGACTTTTGGGATTTAATCTTTTATCAGACTGGAACGATTAAACAACACACACCTTTAATGATTTAGAACGTAAAAGTTTGATTTTTTTATGTGCAAATTTTCTCTCTATTACACAAATATTGTTCCCAAACTTCAAAAAAATTATACTTCCAGGTACAAAGAGATGCTCATATAGCACATTTGTTTAAATGCCCCTTTGCAAGTTGTATATCAATCAAATACTTTTGGCTGAACATCAACAAGCTTCTGGCATTACGCAGGCTGGATATTTAATTGTTATTCTTGGTTGAATTTGTTTAAATTGGTTGGTTTCATAGCTGACGCCCAGCGTTTATACAGACTTTTAAGACTTTTTAATAGAGTTGAGGTCGAGACATTGTGAAGTTTTATTCACATTTAGTTGATTTGAGGTGAAGTTGAATAATTAAACCTTTATTATTTTCCATCCACTCTGAGCAGCGCACCGGTCCCACAGCATGATGTTACCACCACCATGCTTGATGGTTAGTGCTCTAAGGTCTGAAAGCCTCAGCTTGAATCATAAACATACTTCTTGTCAATGAGACTAAATAACTCGTCTCTGTCTCGTTTGACCATAAAACTTTTAGACTTGACCACGTGGCAGCTGCAAACTGAAATTAAGCTTGAAGGTGTTGCTATTGGAGGCGGGGCTTCTTCTTTGGTTGGACCATCTCAGTCCACGATGACTTACTTTACTGTGGACAGGGACACTGATTTTTCATCAGGACACATTTTCTGAATAAATTTTAGAATATCTCGTACACAGATTTTTCTCCACATTTTTGTCAGCTCGGTGGACAAACTACTTGGTCACACATTTTTGGTGGGAGTAATTACTCTTGGTGCCATCAACGAGGTGTGTGTAATTTAAAAAAAAAAAATTGGAGTTTCTGTGTTTATTTCACCCAAACAAAGCTGAGTCCTCATTCAGCATAAATCTGTATGACAGAGGAAGCAGCAGCAACACAATGATGAAGCTTCACTTACTGAGGAACTAATCTGTTTATCTGCTCACTTCAACACATACAGACTGACAGCACCACCTCCAGCCTAAAGTAGCACCTTATTAATGATACGGCAACTGCAAGTGAGACATGAACTTAAGTCTCTTAACCCGAGGAAACCTGCTGGTTCTGATAGAAGTACTCTGAAGATCTGTTATTGACACCGACCAGGACCTTTGATCTCTTGCTCACCAAAGCCATCATGTCTGCCTGCCCATCCAAAAACACCAACACAACTACAGTCCAATTTCCTTCACATTAGCACTGATTAAGCATTTGGAAAAGCTGGTCTCTCACACACCAAGAAATATCTCATGCCTCTCCCCAGCATTGATCCTTATCAGGGCAATGCTGAACCATCCAGAACACATGATGTTACCATGTTACTTTTCTGTTCATAGGTTTTAGCTAAGCCTTCAACACCTGACATCTGGATCATTTAGTGGCTGGCTTATACCATCCTCCTGCTACTTGTGCATGGATAAAGGAATTCTTTACAAGCAGACCACAGTCAGTGAAGTCTGGCTCCCATCTCTCCTGGTGCACCTCAAGGCTGTGTGCTGAGTCCACAACTAGACACATGACTGCACACCATCCCATCCCTCAAACAGCAGAATAAAGTCTGCAGATGACACCCACACGGTCAGGTTTATCCCACCAGGGAATAAAACACATTACAGGAGGAAGCAGGAAGTTGGCAGTGTTGTGTTTTTTTTAATCAGATGTCCAACTCTTTATTTAAGTTTTAAAACTGTAAAACAATAACAGATTAAGAATGGGACCAATGAAAACAATTAATAATTTTTATATTAACACTAATAAAATAAATATATTATTATTACCATACAATATATGAGGGAGAGCAACCCTGAATAACTCTACCACCTGAATCTCTAGACACATGCTCGCCACAACACCTCAGAGAGCTGGGAGTCTAATGGAAACAACGTTTGTCACCTTTATTACATGTGTCATCAATATTCTATCATCAGAGGCTTCTAACAATGCCTCTAATGTTCTGGGTCAGAACAACTTATTGAAATTTCTTTGCTAGTTTTCAATAGAAATGTTGGTGCCATGTATAAAATTTCAAGAAAAAACAAACTGTATTTGCTTATTTGACTGTGTGGAAGACTGACAGCTAACAAAAACTTCTGATTCAACACACTGATCATTTTAAAATAACTGACATTATATATAATTCTATCATTTCAGCCTAAAAAGGACAGTTTAAATAAATCATGAGAAGTCCCAAACGAATATGACCATCACTTATGAGAATAACTTATTAAGTTGATCTAATTAGTTTAACAGCTCTGTCTAGATGCTTTCTAAAGGCCACAAGGTGACTTTCAAACAAACACTTACCTTTCTCTTTCAGAGCTCAGGTAGCACACGAGGTGACACGCCCACAACAGAGGACCTGCGTATGTACTAAGTGCTGTTAAAAAGATGGCAGGCGCTTCGATGTAGCTTTCCAGTCCAACGAAGCCCACTGAAATATCGACGGTGGCAATGTTATTGGAGTTACCCTGTTGGCAAGAAAGAAATACAACAACAAATCTTTCAGAATTTTGATGAGGGTGCAGAAAAAATTGGCTCAGGGTCCAGACAAGTACACAGACGTGTAACTGTAGAGTCTTTTGGTTTATGATTCCTCTGACCTTATGCTGACTTTGTGATTAGTGCACAGACAGAGTCTGCAGCAGCATATTGAGCCAGTCGGATGAATTTTTAAATGTGCATTTGTGTGTCTGTCAAAAAATGTTGTTTAATATGACAACTTGTTGGTAAATGTATTCAGTACACATTAAAGTACACATTAAAGTACTGGAAAAAGTGGGGTAAGAAATAATCCTCACGGAAGACAATGCTCATTTACATATATATTTTTAACTGAGCAAATTCAGTCATTTTGTTCATGAGAAGGGATAATTACATTTGTAATCAGTCGTTTAGGCTGTTGTACCTTTATGTCACTCTTTTTATGCACAATTACAAGTAAAATCTGTGAAAATCAGCAGGAATCAAAGACGACCGTGTTTGTGAATGTGACTGCAGTGACGATCTGGAAACAGCAACACATCAGCAAACGGATTCTCTCCCATCTGCACACATTTCTCTGATCTTAGAGGATGAAAACACAACCAGCTGGTTCCATTTGAACAAACAGTAAACATGAGTAAGCAGGTTGGAGGCTGCATATGGATCGTTTCTTTGCTTCCTGCTTGCTTGTCGAAATCTTGCTGTGATGTTTCAAATGTCATTTTGTACTAACAGCAAATGTATTACATTTGAAAATAAGGAACAGCAAGAAATTTCAGATGAAATCGAACCTCATCAAAGATGCCAGTCTGTGCATTTGGTTTGATATAGTTCAGTCATTTGTTGAAAGAAACTGAATCATGAAAATGATGATTCTGCAAGTGTGGCAACATTTTGAAGAAACAGCTTCATTTCTAGTAAATAAACACCATTTACTGCCTGGACGACCATCTGGTTTTAAGACAGAAACAAAAATCAATAAAAACATAAAGCAAAGTCTGACACAGTTTTCAAGACAATTAAGAATGAGAGATAAATTTCTCCTGTGAGAAGTTCATTCCTCCTTCAAATCACCACTTGTATTGTTTGCAGCTGAGGAGTATTTCCCATGATTCTCTGGTGTTTCTTGTGTATTTGACAACCAGAAATCAGAGAAAACATCTGTTTTCTGTCCAAACTTATAATGAATCTAATGAAAAAAACAACTTCTTTTCTGAACCTATTAGAGTCGAAGGCAGTTCATAACCCACTGATCAAGTGTTACTGAAGCTGCTGATTAAATTTTAATTGAACATAATTTGGATTGCGCAGCTTGACACATGGATTTGTTTCTTAGCACCTAACATAAATCACATATGTTGCTCCTTTTTTGCATTCATTACGGCTGCAGCTGCTAGAGAACATTATTATCCAAACATTTATAATTAAATGCCTTGACGCATGGACAGAAAACTGTCTGGTGGCGGTCTATTCCCGAGCCCATCGTAGCATCAATGACCTCGGGGTGATGAGGGTTATTAAACTGTTAACAATGTGGACGTTCTGTGAACACAGCTGCTATCCAAATATCTGCTGTGAACGGAGGTTAAATCAAATAGCAGGTGACATTTCTGCCTTTAAGCTACGTTCACAAAAAGAAACTCAGTAAAAACAATGTGCTCACCTGGTCTATTGTATCAAAGCCAGAGGAGAGTAACATCGTTTATATAAAAACACAAACAGCCCAGTGCTCCGCTAACAGAATCCATCTCTTTATTACGGGTAAAAGCTTTCCCAAATTCGATCAAACCTATTGTCTGAGTCTTTTATTGCGATGTCTCTGACAGGCAGAAATAAAAACGTGAACCTCCAACGTCCTGTTATAGAATCAAGGTCAGGATTTTAGTTTTGATGTACACAGTGTCCAGGAATATGGTTAAAGTGAAATTGTAAAGGTCAGTAAGGATTTTTATACAAGTTTGTTTGACCTGCGCTGAAGTACAATAAAATCATTTTCAAATGAAAATACAAATACAGTCAATAAATAACTAAAAAAAAGTTATACAGCTTTTAAAATGTTCGTTCATGTAACAATAAAAATCGTTTTCTATTATTCCTGGATGGTCCCGTATGCTTAATCAGCATTTTTATCCTTTTTTCTACTGTGTAATTTTACCTGTACTTTTTTTTTCCTTCTCAGTGTCTCATTTGTCTCTGAGCTAACAAACCATCACTTCATTATGGTGCTTAATATATGTCAAATCCATATATGAGAATCTGGGCACATAATTGGAGCAATTATCAGTGAATAAGTGTATTAAATGGATGCTCCTGTGGGCTTTCTGCTACTGACTCTTGTTCTAAGCTTCTGGTTCCCCTGATGCAACTCTGTGAGGATGGAACCTGCTGCAGCAGCTGGTTAACCAGATCTGGACATGATGTATATGGCGACAAAACCAAAGCTGCAGGATTGTTTGAAGTGAGCTCTAGCAAGACCTTGTAGTGATCATATGCCGCTTTTCCACCGACAGAACACGGTGCGGCTCGGTTCCCTTTAGCCCCCTGCGGACCCTTTTCCACCGCCTTTCTCGGGTCTTAACCGCGCCATTCCGAGCCGACCCGGCCTCTTTTTTCAGACCACCTCCTCGGTGGTCCGAAGCGGCCCAAAGCGGGCCCACACGCCCACCTGTCTACTGATTGGTCCAGTAAACTGCTACCAGTGACACGACTACCTACGTAGTGGTAGCCCCTGATTGGTCCGGCTGTGTGTGGTGTTCACGCGATGTGATATAGAAACGCTCCCGCAAAAGGCTTAAAAAAACTTCCAGCAACCATATAAATATTTTATTTTAAAATACAATTGACTTTGGACAATGGCGACTTCCTCCACAAGAACCAAAAATCAAACCAACCAAAATGAACCACAGACAGAGTGCAAAGTACAAAAACACATGTATATCTGCCATTGTTGTTGTTGTTTCACGCGCTGTGACGTCGCGGACAAAGACTTTTGCTCGCCACTTTTCATAGCCAGATGGGCACGCCCCTATCCCCACTTACGTCCGCTTTATGTTTTCACCGCCTCAAGCGAGTTGATCCGTGCTATACTGTACCGCTCTCAAGCGCGCCGTGCTGATTTGTCGGTGGAAAAGGGGCAATAGTGTGATAGGGTGCTGAGAACAATACCCTAATTTCTGCACCAACAGGGTCAATGCTTTTGGAGGAGACTGGATAGAATGTCCTTCTGCAGTCCTGAACTCAACCCCATGAAACACTCATGGGATCAGCTGGACTCGCTGCTCATGGCAGAGCGATCAATACGTTCCAAATTTCTTGAGCCCCAGAGTCTGACATAAAACTAAACTCAACATATCACTCATCTTTATTACAATCTGTACAAACATCATGTATCTGAGAGTGAAATATTTAATCCATCCATCCATCCATCCATCCACCCACCCACCCACCCACCCATCCATCCATCCATCCATCCATCCCTGCTTCATGAAGATGACAGACATTATCAAATACATTATTGGCAAAATTAGTAACAGTGGAATACAAGACTTTTCAAATAGTTTAAACATAACCCGATAACAAACATTTCCTAAAATCCCTGTTGGTTTCAACCAGAAACTCTTCTGTTGCTGTCACTAAATCTCAAGAATAGTTGAATAAAAGTGGTATTACATTGTATTGTTGCTACTTACCTGGAAGTAGAAGAAGGCTTGACCAAACCAGTAGTGCATGATGGTGGTCTGGGCTGCATCATAATGGAGCTTCTTCCAGATAAACTGAGCCATAAGTGTTTGGATCAAGAGGCAGCAGCAGAGGACTGGGAGGTTGTGAGCACGAAACAAGAGAGAAACCAACAACACTAGGCCGCTGTATATCTCCCATAATCCCCTGCTCTTTAGTTTAGCATCTGCTGTGAGGATCTGGGACCGCAGGAGGTCCTTGGTGCCCGAGAAGAGGATGCCCAAAACAAAGACGTAAACAAAGCGGGCCTCCACCGTTCCCCTGAAAGAGAAAGGTTAGACTGTGTCACTCTTGCAGTCGCAGGAACAGAAAGCCAGTATTGATTTGTCCCGACAAGACGTCTCATTCAATATTCAGGTAATTGGGATGAGTAACTCTGGGATGTGAACTCTAACAGGCTTCTTTTATCAACCCAAATGTTTCACAATTTCACAAATGTAGATGAGGGTTTTGGGACACGGCAAAAAATTATTTATTTCAGGCTCCATTTACTGAAAGATAAAAGAAAAAAATGCCTCATCTAAAAAACTAATCAGAATCCAAACAACCCAAATAAATAAAATGTAGCAGAGCTTAATGCCCCTAAAAACCTTGTGAAGAAAACTGATGAGGATAATAAACAGATTGAGAGGAAAACTTCCATCACATCATAACAATATGACTTTGCTATGTTTCATTCAGTTACCTTAAATTCAAAAATAAAGGAAATTAAAAAAACATCCAAGCCAGTGAAATGTTTGTACCACGTACCACACGTAGTCTGGGCTTATTTCAGCCAGATCTTTTGTTATATCAGGTTTTTGAGGTTCAGAAGTTTAATTAATTTCATATCCTCTTCCCTTGTTAAACAGGACTGCTCATATTTCTGTGACTCATAACCCTTTCTTCGTTCAGTATGCGGTGTGTCAATGTAACATTAATAATTAAAGGCAGGAGACTGGAAGACAGAGCAAACTGCTGGAGGAAAACAGGCCGTCTCACACCCATCATATTGTCTGTTTCTGTTTAAAAAACGGGGTATTAACACCCTCTGAGTACATCTTAAGGTCAGGTCACATTTTTTTCAACATTCTTACATAAATGATGTGCTGCAGCTTAGCATGACAATGCTAGAAGAAAAGGAACCCAAACAACCTTCTCCTGAAACTTAAGTGACAGACGGAAAGCTATTTCCCCCGTCTGCGGCCCGGTTCCCCCGACTGCGGCCCGGTTCCCCCGTCTGCGGCCCGGTTCCCCCGACTGCGGCCCGGTTCCCCCGTCTGCAGGCCGTTCCCCCCGTCTGCAGCCCGTTTCTCACGTCAGCAGCCCGTTCCTCCCGTCTGCAGCCCGTTTCTCACGTCAGCAGCCCGTTCCACCGTCTTCGGCCCCTTTCCCACGTGTGGGGCCCGTTTCTCACGTCTGCAGCCTGTTCCCCTAGTTTGCGGCCCGTTCCCTCCGTCTGCGGCCCGGTTCCCCCGTCTGTGGCCCGTTCCCCTAGTATGCGGCCCGTTCCCCCCGTCTGCGGCCCGGTTCCCCCGTCTGCGGCCCGTTTCTCACGTCTGCGGCCCTTTCCCCCCGTATGCGGCCCGTTCCCCTAGTCTGCAGCCCGTCCCCCCATCTGTGGCCCTTTCCCCCAGTTTGCGGCCCGTTTCCCACCCGTCTGCGGCCCGTTCCCCCAGTTTACAGCCGGTTTTCCACCCGTCTGCAGCCCGTTTCTCACGTCTGCAGCCCGTTCCCCCATCTGCGGCCCCTTTCCCACGTCTGCGGCCCGTTCCCCCCTCTACAGCCCCTTTCCCCCGTCTGCAGTTGTTCGCTCTGGCTAAAAAGAATTTACCATCACTATTTGGAACCACTGACCTGCTGCATCAATCAACTCTGGCAAAGCTTTATCTGTTAGACAGATATAATATTCAACTCTAAAAAACTTTGGTGTACAAAGGAATTAATTGTGAACTCAATGAGCCAAAGACATCCAGATCATGTGGCTGCAAAACAAGCCCAAATCATCAGCCCTCCACCACCGTGCCAACCACCTGGTTGGTGGCATTTGAGGCTCATGGTGGTGGTTACATTTTTCCTGTGAGCATGTTAACCAGACTACACATAAACCCATACATGTTACCGTGTGAAGATAACCAGTGTGAGTGTTGATGTTTAAACTACACTTACTTTTTATTTTGTTGCTTACTCAACAAAAATCCTTTCCAGCCATCAATAATTTATATAATGAAAAAAGCCACAAATTGAAGTTTAAAGGAAAAGTGCTTTCCATTATAAGGGCAATAACATTTAGTCCGATTTCCACTGAAAAAAATTCTGCACACGCACAAAGTTGTCTCCCCTCACATCTGCCATTTATTATATATTGCTTACAAATGTTCAAAATTGCCACAATTAAACAAGAAAACTAAGAATGGTTGTGACAATGATAAATTGCTTTATCCTATTTCAATATAGATGAAGGGGAAAGGAGGATTATTAGGAGATAATGAGGTTAAGAACGCCACTGAATCTTTAAGCACTTACAGCCCGGAGAAAGTCAGAGAAAATTGTATTCTGTGTAGAGAATAATGCAGCAATTAAGAACAAGTGCTTCACCTGTAAACCCACAGCAGACATATTGACTGATTAAATAATAAGAGCAAGTGGAATTCAAATCATAATGGCTCAGTTCTGACATCTAGTTAATGCTGGAAGCTTCCTTAGCAGGAAAGCAGCTCTTGACGCAGCATCTTTTTAAAGTGCAACTGCTCGAAAGTTATTTAAACATTTATAAATTATCTACTAACAAGTATGAATTCTTTCTAGCTGAAGGTAATCTCACAATGAGAGGCGATTTCTGTCACAGTTGAATGGAATCAGAGTCAGTGATGAGTGGTGAGGTTCATGACTTTTCTTTAGAGTTTATTGTCCAAGAGTAAGAATAATTATGTAATATATTTACAATAAACATAATCACACAGACTTTAACAATTTGTGGTGTGTAACAAATCTTTCTGTAAACTTTATATTGACGAGTCAGTTTGTTCAGGATTCAGAGATTAGGCTCGTCGCTGCTGCCGCATGTCTGGTTTCTGCTTTATATTTGATCAAGAAATGTGAAAATTCTGTGATTTTTACTCAAGAACTTTTTAAAAGGATTGTAGTCTATCCATCCATTTTCTTCCGCTTCATCCGGGGCCGGGTCGCGGAGGCACCATTCTGAGCAGAGAGGCCCAGACCTCCCTATCTGTGCACACCGCCTCCAGCTCAGCTGGGGGGACCCCAAGGCGTTCCCAGGCCAGCCGAGAGACAGAGTCCCATCAGTAGGTCTTAGGTCTTCCCGGAGGCCTCCTCCCAGTGAGAAGCCTCCAGAAGGCATCCGAAACAGATGCCCAAGCCACCTCAACTGGCTCCTCTTGACGTGGAGGAGCAGCAGCTCTACTCCAAGCTCCTCCCGGGTAACAGAGCTCCTCCCAGCCACCCTGCGGAGGAAGCTCATTTCAACCGCTTGTATCTCCGCGATCTCATCCTTTCGGTCATGACCATAGGTTAGGGTTGGAACATAGCTTGACCGGTAAATCGAGAGCTTTGGCTTTCGACTGCGCTCCTTCTTCACCACAACAGTCCAATACAGCGACCGCATCACTGCAGAGGCTGCACCAAGCCATCTGTCAATCTCGCGCTCCTCCCGCCCCTCACTCGTGAACGGGATTGTAGTCATACAGAAAATATATTTATAAGAACAATCATGCCCCTTTTCCACCGACAAATCAGCACGGCGCGCTTGAGAGCGGTACAGTATAGCGCGGATCAACTCGCTTGAGGCGGTGGAAACATAAAGCGGACGTAAGTGGGGATATGGACGTGCCCATCTGGCTATGAAAAGTGGCGCGCAAAAGTCTTTGTCCGCGACGTCACAGCGCGTGAAACAACAACATCAATGGCGGATATACGTGTGTTTTTGTACTTTGCACTCTGTCTGTGGTTCATTTTGGTTGGTTTGATTTTTGGTTCTTGTGGAGGAAGTCGCCATTGTCCAAAGTCAATTGTATTTTAAAATAAAATATTTGTATGGTTGCTGGGAGTTTTTTAAACCCTTTCGCGGGAGCGTTTCTATATCACACCACATGAACGCCACACACAGCCGGGCCAATCAGGGGCTACCACTACGTAGGTAGTCGTGTCACTGGTAGCAGTTTACTGGACCAATCAGTAGACAGGTGGGCTTGTGAGCCCGCTTTGGGCCGCTTCGGACCACCGAGGAGGTGGTCTGAAAAAAGAGGCCGGGTTGGCGCGGAATGACGCGGTTAAGACCCGAGAAAGGCGGTGGAAAAGGGTCCGCAGGGGGCTAAAGTGAACCGAGCCGCACCGTGTTCTGTCGGTGGAAAAGCGGCATCAATGGACAAATGTGCATTTTTAATAGATGTTCGTTTTTTATTTGTCATTGATGACAGTAGAGGCACCTCCCCTGAACGCACATCCCTGGTCAAAGATGGAATCAGTACTAGTAGGATAACAGCTGACCCTGGACGAGTTGAGCAAGAATTAAACATGTATTATTAATCAGTGTGTTTCCAACAAAAGGAAGCAGAGTAATATGTTCTATAATAATATTCTTTATTTTTTTAACACCCCCCCCGGTCGAACAATAAGGAAAGGATTGTATTTATTATTATTCTGATGAAATGGAAGGAGAAACATCCCATTCTGGAATGAATGGAATCCAATGAACTGGATCACACATGAAGACAGTGATGGATGTGTGCTGCCAGTTTTTACATGAAAACTAGTGCAGAAAAAAGAGAGAAAATGAGTGAGTCTCTTGAATAATTCCATGGATGCAGTTACTTTCTTGAGAGTTTAGTAAAGAAGGTTGTTCAAACAAATCTAGAGATCTGCACCAGACTTTGTTTTCATTCTGCTGCCAGCATGTTTACCTTCGATACTAATCAACAATCTACATCATGATGAAACATGTTCTCGAACACCCAGGTAGTCAAACTGAGAAAGTTAAAAACACATCTTGTTTGCTTTGACACAAGTTGCCCTCCTTCTGCATTGAAAGCTAATTGCTGTTTACACAACTTCTCCAAAGCCTCTCAGAATGTAACATTTAAAAATCTCTTGACTGCAACATTTTTTGGAACACGTTTTTGTTGAAGGTGTAGGTGGGAAAAATTTGCTCTGAAGCAACCGATTGCAAAGAAATTCCAACTCTTAAAGTAAACAATGCGATTTGATTGGTAATATTTGAAGTGGTGAATAAATTGCTAAATGTGCACAACTTTCATGCTAAAGTTATCGCGCAATATAGTTGTCAGTTCTGTCACAAAGTGTCTTAGAGAACCTAGCGGCTGCCATTACCTTTGTAACCCCAAGTGACAACAGTCATGAGGGTGAAAAGTTAATTTGTTTGTAATTTATCATTTTATCTGTTATAAAATTCAAAATTATCTCACATTTCCTGCTCGTCCTGACTCACAAACTGAACTGAGAAGGGTTTAGGTGAGTTCCGGAAACCTGCAACGACTCGGACTATTTTGAGAGAAAAACACGTCAATTTTTCAAATATTAAAAAAATCTTCTGACATGATAATAAGGCCCTACAACCTGAGAGAAATTTGAAAATGGAATTGTTGCAGAACTTGCAAATGTTCTGAGACATTTTGGTAACTCCAGTGAGAGAGAGACTTTCTTTACATTGAAACTGCAAGAGACACATAAAGAGACCACACATCCAGTAGCTAGCAAATAAAACTAACTATTTAGTTACAGATTGAATTCCAGTTTCCAACTTTCCCCTCACGTTTTAGTCCATGAACAAAGATGTTCCAATTGTTTCTGTTGGAAAGTGAAGGCAAAGTAGCTTTCTAGCCTTTTTTTGAAGACCAACAAAATGGTAATGGCTGCAGTATAAATAGAAAAAAATCCCAAATGCAAGTATTTTTCTCAGCTTGATGCACCTTTCATCAAATCAACCAAGAAGTCTAGAAAACACCAAACAGACTCAAACGGAGCAGAGAGGAAAAACAAACATCACAGTGTTGTCATGCCATTGGTTGCTGGAGTATCTGAGAAACTCTGGAGATTCTCTGTAAACATCTCTGTCCACTTCAAACCAAACGGAACCATCAGACAGAAACTGGTTCACTTTGAAGATAAAACACAGATACAAACTGAGTGATGTGGTGTTCACAGTCCAGATCAGTGAGGAGGGTTCAGACCTTTACACAGGTGAAACTCTCCACATGACACAACAGAGTAGAACCAAATCTTCAGGTCCAGACCCAGCTGGACACCTACATCTTAATGAGCAACCCTCTAAATTATCTTCCTGCCTTCTATCTGCTATTTAAAAAATGCTGAAAATAAGTGTTACTTAGGACCCTGAGGGAGAGGCGGTCTTGGGCTGTGATTGACGTCCCACTTCTTGGCGTTTAGATTAGCTCCAGTGCGACTCTGCCGTGTTGCAGAGAGGTAACCTGAGCATGATGAGAATATAACATCTATAAATCACATACACACAATCACAACCACTGCAGTGAAGTCTTTGCCCTGATTTCATTATTCTTTTAATGATATTAGTGATTCTCTTTGTCATAGTTTTCAGAATAGTTTTTTGATCGATTGTTGTTAGCCACAATGCTGAAGCTATCGCTGTGTTGGAGATAATTTTATACTCCAGGAGTTGTGTCTTAGAGACGATGCCCATGATGTAGACATGAGCCACCTTTCAACCCTAAGAGGGCAGAACTAAGATGTTTTTAAACCAAAAAGTGTAGAATTTAACAAGTTTACATGAAAATGTCAAAAAATGCCCAGAAACTGAAAGGTTGCATTAAAGACCCATTAATACAGTTTATAATAAAAAAAGGCTGTTTTGAGGGTGAGTTGCTCTTTAAAGATGAAGGACTCTGTGAGGACAGAAACGCTTTTGGACAGAGAGGACAGATGGTTTGAAGGAGGACTTAAAGAAGCCAGATAACAGAGGATTGGACTGACGTGTTCTGGACAACCGAGAATCTACACAAACCTCCGGACACAAAAACCACCAATGTCTATTTGAAGAAATGTTGTTTAGTATTGTTGTCAATTAGTCCAAACAAACATTAAAAGAATGTTTAAATTGTATTAAAAAATATATATTAAAATATTTTATTGTCTAAACAAAAATTAGAATGCGAGGTTGGATGTATTCTGTTTTGTATAATGGTCATTTCTTCTTGACGAGAACAAAGCTTGGCCCAATTCTGGAGCAGTAATAAAAACAATAAAACAGAGAAAATGAAAATAAAAACAGAAAAAAGTTTCTGAGCTTTTGTTTTGATTGGGATCAATTAATTTAGCAAAGCCTTTATTAGGTTAATTTTTGCATAATGTATTAACATTTTGAGCCGCTCTAACATCTGTGCAAGTGATCATGAGCCGCTTCAAGGCAAAACTACAATCAGATTAATCATGTGAGACAAAGTAATTAACATTCATTACAGCAGATAGAGCAATAACTGTAGCCTGGATGTGTCACTAATATGTAGCTCCAACTTCATCTTGTTAGTCATCCACATATTAAATGTGTCAAATAAGCATCAATTTCATATTAAAATAATAAAAAACATAAATATTCTGTTTACCAGCTTCTTATTGGCAGCGATGCATTTAATTGAAATTTTATGACGTTATTTATAACAAAGCTGGTTGAATTTAGGTTTATCTTTTTTTCCAAAGAACAAAAGTGAACAAGCTGAATTGTATCATATTATATTATTTTTTTATATTATATTTATATTATAAAGTTTTATTTTATTATATCAGTCTAATTTTTCATTGTTACCTACATAAACACATGAAGGTGGTCCAGATTTCCTGTTTTCAGACTACAGTTAAATGTAAGTATGAAAAGAGCCTATAATTGTTGTCAGGATGTTTACTTCTGGGTCACCATCAGTCAAACTGCCCAGATGGCGCTCCACAGATAAACTTTTCACCTCCGCATCTTTCACTTGGATTGTTCTCAATTTAGCTTTCATGAATATTTAATGGTACTGTAAAAAATAAAAAGTAGGACTTAAAGCTGTTTTTAGAGCTTTTACAGCCTCGAGAAGATTCGTCTGTATTCACTTGATGTGGAGTAGCCAGACTAATCAATCTCATCTTTTCATTGTTGGACTTTTTTTGGTGTGTGTGTTAATAGTGAGTGGATAGAAAATAGAAGCCTGTCAAGCTGCAGCGCTGCCTGGATTTCATGTTACCTTGGAAACAAGCTCTGGTGCTCCAGCAGGCACATAAGACAAGGTATGCCCAGTCCCCTTTAACATGTTCGGCATATCCCCTTCATCAATCACCTGCATCAGTCTGACACTTACAGTAAATCAGCCAAAACAAGAAATTTACTGCCAGAGGAAGGTTTTCGAGGCAGACAGCTGAAAACAAGGCAAAGCTTTGAGTCTCTCTCTCTCTCTGAACAGAATAAACCTGGACACGTCAAAGTGACAACTGGGACTTAGTACAGGACTTTAAAACAATGGCTGCAGAGGAACATCAAATTACAAACCGCACGATCAATACCTGCATTGCATGTGTTGATGTCTGTTTTCCTTCAGCCTCGTGTCAGATTGTTAAAGCAATGACCCGACTGCTGAAACAGCAGCATGATTATGGAAGGCAGAGAAAGAAGGAAAAGCAGTAAATATATGTAACAATGTTTCCAGTTCAGAGAAGAGGATCATGTGTTAATTATTTGTTTCTAACAGTACTGTATTTGAAACAGGATTGAAAAGAGGTTTACCTCTGGGGTAATAAAACTGAATTCTAGGTGTGTGTCAGAGAGCCTGGTGCGAGTTCACAGGTGTTTTGAGACAAGTTTGAATACATTTCCATTTTTAAGCGGGATCGGTATGCATGAATATTTTTAAATTGAGAAGCTGCACAACAGTCCCTCTCTGTAGATCAAGCAGGCCGTGATAAAATGGGTCATCTTTTGTGCAGGTGTGAGCCGCAAAAACACACAAACATCATGCGAGCATGTTTGCCGTGGTTTTTGTTTGGCAACAAATGCGCCATAAATGCAGACGAGGCTGATAGAGAGGGAAGCAAACTTTGGTTATGATGCACACAAGCGCAGACAGGTTTGGAACTCAGCCGGCTGCTTTGATGTTAAATAAATTTCTGTTTGAATATTAGTCTGGAAAATGTGACATGTGACGTCTTTCATGTTCCCCCTATAGCATCTTTCTTTTTCGGGATTTTTGTTTTGTTCAAGTTCAGTTAGGGACATGTAGTTATTGGTAATCTTTTACATCCTGCTAATTATAATTAATGCAAAGTAGATGATTGCCCCATCAGCTCACTTTGTTATTGTCTATTTTTAGGCTAATTGCTGATGTAAAGAGGAAGTGTGAGTGCAGTCGGGGGGGGGGGGACAAACAAGTCTACATCCAGCCAAAAGACTCTGAGCTCTTTGCAGTGAACATCGGTGACTGTCCTCAATCAAATTTGCCATTTTGAATAATGCAACACAGCAATTAGGCAGCTGGAACAAAAGGAAGGTGAGGACGGATCCAAAAATATGTCAGTATACTTTACAGAAACAGCAGCACAAGTCAGCCAGACTTTAAAACTTGATCAGACACAACATTAAAACCACCAGGTTTACATAATAAATTTTACTGGACAGGGCTTTGAGCTCTTCCTTTATGGAGCTAGAATTGGGACTTTAGTTTTGTACTAACCTTTGGTTTTGCAACTTTAATTTACATTTCCTTTACTTGTAATTTCCATTTCTGTACTTGTTACTTACATTACTGTTCTTGTTACTTACATTACTGTACTTGTTACTTACATTACTGTACTTGTAACTTACATTTCTGTACTTGTTACTTACATTAATGTACTTGTAACTTACATTACTGTACTTGTTACTTACATTACTGTACTTGTTACTTACATTTCAGTACTTGTTACTTACATTTCTGTACTTGCAACTTACATTTCTGTACTTGTTACTTACATTACTGTACTTGTTACTTACATTACTGTACTTGTAACTTCCATTACTGTACTTGTAACTTCCATTACTGTACTTGTTACTTACATTACTGTACTTGTTAGTTACATTACTGTACTTGTTAGTTACATTACTGCACTTGTAACTTACATTACTGTACTTGTAACTTCCATTACTGTACTTGTAACCTCCATTTCTGTACTTGTTACTTACATTACTGTACTTGTAACTTCCATTACTGTACTTGTAACTTACATTACTGTACTTGTTACTTACATCTCTGTACTTGTTACTTACATTACTGTACTTGTTACTTACATTACTGTACTTGTAACTTACATTACTGTACTTGTAACTTACATTACTGTACTTGTTACTTACATTACTGTACTTGTTACTTACATTACTGTACTTGTAACTTACATTACTGTACTTGTAACTTACATTACTGTACTTGTAACTTACATTACTGTACTTGTAACCTCCATTTCTGTACTTGTTACTTACATCACTGTACTTGTTACTTACATCACTGTACTTGTTACTTACATTACTGTACTTGTTACTTACATTTCTGTACTTGTAACTTACATTACTGTACTTGTAACTTACATTACTGTACTTGTAACCTCCATTTCTGTACTTGTTACTTACATTACTGTACTTGTTACTTACATCACTGTACTTGTTACTTACATTACTGTACTTGTTACTTACATTACTGTACTTGTAACCTCCATTTCTGTACTTGTTACTTACATTACTGTACTTGTTACTTACATTACTGTACTTGTAACTTACATTACTGTACTTGTAACCTCCATTTCTGTACTTGTTACTTACATTACTGTACTTGTAACTTCCATTACTGTACTTGTAACTTACATTACTGTACTTGTTACTTACATTACTGTACTTGTTACTTACATTACTGTACTTGTTACTTACATTACTGTACTTGTAACTTACATTACTGTACTTGTAACTTACATTATTGTACTTGTAACCTCCATTTCTGTACTTGTTACTTACATTACTGTACTTGTAACTTCCATTACTGTACTTGTAACTTACATTACTGTACTTGTTACTTACATCTCTGTACTTGTTACTTACATTACTGTACTTGTTACTTACATTACTGTACTTGTAACTTACATTACTGTACTTGTAACTTACATTTCTGTACTTGTTACTTACATTACTGTACTTGTTACTCCATTTCTGTACTTGTTACTTACATTACTGTACTTGTAACTTACATTACTGTACTTGTAACTTACATCTCTGTACTTGTTACTTACATTACTGTACTTGTTACTTACATTACTGTACTTGTTACTTACATTACTGTACTTGTAACCTCCATTTCTGTACTTGTTACTTACATTACTGTACTTGTTACTTACATCAC
The DNA here is from genome assembly GCA_006937955.1 of Pachypanchax playfairii. Lineage (NCBI taxonomy): Eukaryota > Metazoa > Chordata > Actinopteri > Cyprinodontiformes > Aplocheilidae > Pachypanchax > Pachypanchax playfairii. Next base: position 1,812,220 of record SSNP01000086.1, read on the forward strand.
TGTACTTGTTACTTACATTACTGTACTTGTTACTTACATTACTGTACTTGTAACTTCCATTACTGTACTTGTAACTTACATTACTGTACTTGTTACTTACATTACTGTACTTGTTACTTACATTACTGTACTTGTAACCTCCATTTCTGTACTTGTTACTTACATTACTGTACTTGTAACTTACATTACTGTACTTGTAACTTACATTACTGTACTTGTAACTTACATCTCTGTACTTGTTACTTACATTACTGTACTTGTTACTTACATTACTGTACTTGTAACTTCCATTACTGTACTTGTAACTTCCATTACTGTACTTGTAACTTACATTACTGTACTTGTAACTTACATTACTGTACTTGTAACCTCCATTTCTGTACTTGTTACTTACATTACTGTACTTGTAACTTACATTACTGTACTTGTAACTTACATTACTGTACTTGTAACTTACATTACTGTACTTGTAACTTACATTACTGTACTTGTTACTTACATTACTGTACTTGTTACTTACATTACTGTACTTGTTACTTACATTACTGTACTTGTTACTTACATTACTGTACTTGTTACTTACATTACTGTACTTGTAACTTCCATTACTGTACTTGTAACTTACATTACTGTACTTGTTACTTACATTACTGTACTTGTTAGTTACATTACTGCACTTGTAACTTACATTACTGTACTTGTAACTTCCATTACTGTACTTGTAACCTCCATTTCTGTACTTGTTACTTACATTACTGTACTTGTAACTTCCATTACTGTACTTGTAACTTACATTACTGTACTTGTTACTTACATCTCTGTACTTGTTACTTACATTACTGTACTTGTTACTTACATTACTGTACTTGTAACTTACATTACTGTACTTGTAACTTACATTACTGTACTTGTAACCTCCATTTCTGTACTTGTAACTTCCATTACTGTACTTGTAACTTACATTACTGTACTTGTAACCTACATTTCTGTACTTGTTACTTACATTACTGTACTTGTTACTTACATCACTGTACTTGTTACTTACATTACTGTACTTGTAACTTCCATTACTGTACTTGTAACTTCCATTACTGTACTTGTTACTTACATTACTGTACTTGTTAGTTACATTACTGTACTTGTTAGTTACATTACTGCACTTGTAACTTACATTACTGTACTTGTAACTTCCATTACTGTACTTGTAACCTCCATTTCTGTACTTGTTACTTACATTACTGTACTTGTAACTTCCATTACTGTACTTGTAACTTACATTACTGTACTTGTTACTTACATCTCTGTACTTGTTACTTACATTACTGTACTTGTTACTTACATTACTGTACTTGTAACTTACATTACTGTACTTGTAACTTACATTACTGTACTTGTTACTTACATCACTGTACTTGTTACTTACATTACTGTACTTGTTACTTACATTACTGTACTTGTAACTTACATTACTGTACTTGTAACTTACATTACTGTACTTGTAACCTCCATTTCTGTACTTGTTACTTACATTACTGTACTTGTTACTTACATTACTGTACTTGTAACTTACATTACTGTACTTGTTACTTACATCACTGTACTTGTTACTTACATTACTGTACTTGTTACTTACATTTCAGTACTTGTAACTTACATTACTGTACTTGTAACTTACATTACTGTACTTGTAACCTCCATTTCTGTACTTGTTACTTACATTACTGTACTTGTTACTTACATCACTGTACTTGTTACTTACATTACTGTACTTGTTACTTACATTACTGTACTTGTTAGTTACATTACTGCACTTGTAACTTACATTACTGTACTTGTAACTTCCATTACTGTACTTGTAACCTCCATTTCTGTACTTGTTACTTACATTACTGTACTTGTAACTTCCATTACTGTACTTGTTACTTACATTACTGTACTTGTAACTTCCATCACTGTACTTGTAACTTACATTACTGTACTTGTTACTTACATCTCTGTACTTGTTACTTACATTACTGTACTTGTTACTTACATTACTGTACTTGTAACCTACATTACTGTACTTGTAACTTACATTACTGTACTTGTAACCTCCATTTCTGTACTTGTTACTTACATTACTGTACTTGTTACTTACATTACTGTACTTGTTACTTACATCTCTGTACTTGTTACTTACATTACTGTACTTGTTACTTACATTACTGTACTTGTAACTTACATTACTGTACTTGTAACTTACATTACTGTACTTGTAACATCCATTTCTGTACTTGTTACTTACATGACTGTACTTGTAACTTACATTACTGTACTTGTAACTTACATCTCTGTACTTGTTACTTACATTACTGTACTTGTTACTTACATTACTGTACTTGTTAGTTACATTACTGCACTTGTAACTTACATTACTGTACTTGTAACTTCCATTACTGTACTTGTAACCTCCATTTCTGTACTTGTTACTTACATTACTGTACTTGTAACTTCCATTACTGTACTTGTAACTTACATTACTGTACTTGTTACTTACATCACTGTACTTGTTAGTTACATTACTGTACTTGTTAGTTACATTACTGTACTTGTAACTTACATTACTGTACTTGTAACTTACATCACTGTACTTGTTACTTACATTACTGTACTTGTTACTTACATTACTGTACTTGTAACTTCCATTACTGTACTTGTAACTTACATTACTGTACTTGTTACTTACATCACTGTACTTGTTACTTACATTACTGTACTTGTTAGTTACATTACTGCACTTGTAACTTACATTACTGTACTTGTAACTTCCATTACTGTACTTGTAACCTCCATTTCTGTACTTGTTACTTACATTACTGTACTTGTAACTTACATTACTGTACTTGTTACTTACATCTCTGTACTTGTTACTTACATTACTGTACTTGTTACTTACATTACTGTACTTGAAACTTACATTACTGTACTTGTAACTTCCATTACTGTACTTGTTACTTACATTACTGTACTTGTTAGTTACATTACTGTACTTGTTACTTACATTACTGCACTTGTAACTTACATTACTGTACTTGTAACTTACATTACTGTACTTGTTACTTACATTACTGTACTTGTTACTTACATTACTGTACTTGTAACTTACATTACTGTACTTGTAACTTACATTACTGTACTTGTAACCTCCATTTCTGTACTTGTTACTTACATTACTGTACTTGTTACTTACATCACTGTACTTGTTACTTACATTACTGTACTTGTTACTTACATTTCTGTACTTCTTACTTACATCTCTGTACTTGTTACTTACATCTCTGTAATTGTTACTTCCATTACTGTACTTGTAACTTCCATTACTGTACTTGTAACTTCCATTACTGTACTTGTAACTTAAATTTCTGTACTTGTAACTTCCATTACTGTACTTGTAACTTACATTACTGTACTTGTTACTTACATTACTGTACTTGTTACTTACATTACTGTACTTGTAACCTCCATTTCTGTACTTGTTACTTACATTACTGTACTTGTAACTTACATTACTGTACTTGTAACTTACATTACTGTACTTGTAACTTACATCTCTGTACTTGTTACTTACATTACTGTACTTGTTACTTACATTACTGTACTTGTAACTTACATTACTGTACTTGTTATTTACATTACTGTACTTGTAACTTCCATTACTGTACTTGTAACTTACATTACTGTACTTGTAACTTCCATTACTGTACTTGTTATTTACATTACTGTACTTGTAACTTACATTACTGTACTTGTAACTTACATCTCTGTACTTGTTACTTACATTACTGTACTTGTAACTTACATTACTGTACTTGTAACTTACATTACTGTACTTGTAACTTACATTACTGTACTTGTAACCTCCATTTCTGTACTTGTTACTTACATTACTGTACTTGTTACTTACATTACTGTACTTGTAACTTACATTACTGTACTTGTAACCTCCATTTCTGTACTTGTTACTTACATTACTGTACTTGTTACTTACATTACTGTACTTGTAACTTACATTACTGTACTTGTAACTTTCATTTATGTACTTGTAACTTTCATTACTGTACTTGTAACTTTCATTACTGTACTTGTAACTTACATTACTGTACTTGTAACTTACATTTCTGTACTTGTTACTTACATTACTGTACTTGTAATTTCCATTACTGTACTTGTAACTTCCATTACTGCACTTGTAACTTACATTACTGCACTTGTAACTTCCATTACTGCACTTGTAACTTACATTACTGTACTTGTAACTTCCATTTCTGTACTTGTTACTTACATTACTGTACTTGTAACTTACATTACTGTACTTGTAACTTCCATTTCTGTACTTGTAACTTACATTACTGTACTTGTAACTTACATTACTGTACTTGTAACTTCCATTTCTGTACTTGTTACTTACATTACTGTACTTGTTACTTCCATTACTGTACTTGTTACTTACATTACTGTACTTGTTACTTACATTACTGTACTTGTAACTTACATTACTGTACTTGTAACTTCCATTTCTGTACTTGTTACTTACATTACTGTACTTGTAACTTACATTACTGTACTTGTTACTTACATTACTGTACTTGTAACTTACATTACTGTACTTGTTACTTACATTACTGTACTTGTAACTTACTTTACTGTACTTGTAACTTCCATTACTGTACTTGTAACTTACATTACTGTACTTGTAACTTCCATTTCTGTACTTGTAACTTCCATTACTGTACTTGTAACTTACATTACTGTACTTGTAACTTCCATTTCTGTACTTGTTACTTACATTACTGTACTTGTTACTTACATCTCTGTAATTGTTACTTCCATTACTGTACTTGTAACTTCCATTACTGTACTTGTAACTTACATCTCTGTAATTGTAACTTCCATTACTGTACTTGTAACTTACATTACTGTACTTGTAACTTACATTACTGTACTTGTAACCTCCATTTCTGTACTTGTTACTTACATTACTGTACTTGTAACTTACATTACTGTACTTGTTACTTACATTACTGTACTTGTAACTTACATTACTGTACTTGTTACTTCCATTACTGTACTTGTAACTTCCATTACTGTACTTGTAACTTACATTACTGTACTTGTTACTTACATTACTGTACTTGTAACCTCCATTTCTGTACTTGTTACTTACATTACTGTACTTGTAACTTCCATTACTGTACTTGTAACTTACATTACTGTACTTGTAACTTCCATTTCTGTACTTGTTACTTACATTACTGTACTTGTTACTTACATTACTGTACTTGTTACTTACATCTCTGTAATTGTTACTTCCATTACTGTACTTGTAACTTCCATTACTGTACTTGTAACTTACATTACTGTACTTGTTACTTACATTACTGTACTTGTAACCTCCATTTCTGTACTTGTTACTTACATTACTGTACTTGTAACTTCCATTACTGTACTTGTAACTTACATTACTGTACTTGTAACTTACATTACTGTACTTGTTACTTGCATTACTGTACTTGTTACTTACATTACTGTACTTGTAACTTACATTACTGTACTGGTTACTTACATTACTGTACTTGTTACTTACATTACTGTACTTGTAACTTACATTACTGTACTTGTAACTTCCATTTCTGTACTTGTTACTTACATTACTGTACTTGTTACTTACATTACTGTACTTGTAACTTACATTACTGTACTTGTTACTTACATCTCTGTAATTGTTACTTCCATTACTGTACTTGTTACTTCCATTTCTGTACTTGTTACTTACATTACTGTACTTGTTACTTACATCACTGTACTTGTTACTTACATTACTGTACTTGTAACTTACATTTCTGTACTTGTAACTTACATTACTGTACTTGTTACTTACATTACTGTACTTGTAACTTACATTACTGTACTTGTAACCTCCATTTCTGTACTTGTTACTTACATTACTGTACTTGTTACTTACATTACTGTACTTGTAACTTACATTTCTGTACTTGTAACTTACATTACTGTACTTGTAACCTCCATTTCTGTACTTGTTACTTACATTACTGTACTTGTAACTTACATTACTGTACTTGTACTTACATTACTGTACTTGTAACTTCCATTTCTGTACTTGTAACTTACATTACTGTACTTGTAACTTACATTACTGTACTTGTAACTTCCATTTCTGTACTTGTTACTTACATTACTGTACTTGTTACTTACATTATGTACTTGTAACTTTCATTTATGTACTTGTAACTTCCATTACTGTACTTGTAACTTACATTACTGTACTTGTTACTTACATTACTGTACTTGTAACTTACATTACTGTACTTGTAACCTCCATTTCTGTACTTGTTACTTACATTACTGTACTTGTAACTTACATTACTGTACTTGTTACTTACATTACTGTACTTGTAACTTACATTACTGTACTTGTTACTTACATTACTGTACTTGTAACTTACATTACTGTACTTGTAACCTCCATTTCTGTACTTGTTACTTACATTACTGTACTTGTTACTTACATTACTGTACTTGTAACTTACATTACTGTACTTGTTACTTACATTACTGTACTTGTAACTTCCATTACTGTACTTGTAACTTCCATTTCTGTACTTGTAACTTCCATTACTGTACTTGTTACTTACATTACTGTACTTGTAACTTACATTACTGTACTTGTTACTTACATCTCTGTAATTGTTACTTCCATTACTGTACTTGTAACTTACATTACTGTACTTGTTACTTACATTACTGTACTTGTAACCTCCATTTCTGTACTTGTTACTTACATTACTGTACTTGTAACTTCCATTACTGTACTTGTAACTTACATTACTGTACTTGTAACTTCCATTACTGTACTTGTAACTTCCATTACTGTACTTGTAACTTACATTACTGTACTTGTAACTTACATTACTGTACTTGTAACTTACATTACTGTACTTGTTACTTACATTACTGTACTTGTAACTTACATTACTGTACTTGTTACTTACATCTCTGTAATTGTTACTTCCATTACTGTACTTGTAACTTACATTACTGTACTTGTTACTTACATTACTGTACTTGTAACCTCCATTTCTGTACTTGTTACTTACATTACTGTACTTGTAACTTCCATTACTGTACTTGTAACTTACATTACTGTACTTGTAACTTCCATTACTGTACTTGTAACTTACATTACTGTACTTGTTACTTACATTACTGTACTTGTAACTTACATTACTGTACTTGTAACTTACATCTCTGTACTTGTTACTTACATCTCTGTACTTGTAACTTACATTACTGTACTTGTAACCTCCATTTCTGTACTTGTTACTTACATTACTGTACTTGTTACTTACATCACTGTACTTGTTACTTACATTACTGTACTTGTAACTTACATTTCTGTACTTGTAACTTACATTACTGTACTTGTTACTTACATCTCTGTACTTGTTACTTACATTTCTGTACTTGTTACTTACATCTCTGTACTTGTTACTTACATCTCTGTAATTGTTACTTCCATTACTGTACTTGTAACTTCCATTACTGTACTTGTAACTTAAATTTCTGTACTTGTAACTTCCATTACTGTACTTGTAACTTACATTACTGTACTTGATACTTACATCACTGTACTTGTTACTTACATCTCTGTACTTGTTACTTACATCACTGTACTTGTTACTTACATTACTGTACTTGTAACTTACATTACTGTACTTGTAACCTCCATTACTGTACTTGTAACCTCCATTTCTGTACTTGTAACCTCCATTTCTGTACTTGTTACTTACATTACTGTACTTGTAACTTCCATTACTGTACTTGTAACTTCCATTTCTGTACTTGTTACTTACATTACTGTACTTGTTACTTACATTACTGTACTTGTAACTTACATTTATGTACTTGTAACTTTCATTTATGTACTTGTAACTTCCATTACTGTACTTGTAACTTACATTACTGTACTTGTTACTTACATTACTGTACTTGTAATTTCAATTACTGTACTTGTAACTTCCATTACTGTACTTGTAACTTACATTACTGTACTTGTAACTTACATTACTGTACTTGTAACTTCCATTACTGCACTTGTAACTTCCATTACTGCACTTGTAACTTACATTACTGTACTTGTAACTTCCATTTCTGTACTTGTTACTTACATTACTGTACTTGTAACTTACATTACTGTACTTGCAACTTACATTTCTGTACTTGTAACTTACATTACTGTACTTGTAACTTACATTACTGTACTTGTAACTTACATTTCTGTACTTGTTACTTACATTACTGTACTTGTTACTTACATTACTGTACTTGTAACTTACATTTATGTACTTGTAACTTACATTACTGTACTTGTAACTTACATTACTGTACTTGTAACTTCCATTACTGTACTTGTTACTTCCATTTCTGTACTTGTTACTTACATTACTGTACTTGTTACTTACATTACTGTACTTGTAACCTCCATTTCTGTACTTGTTACTTACATTACTGTACTTGTAACTTACATTACTGTACTTGTTACTTACATTACTGTACTTGTAACTTACATTACTGTACTTGTAACTTACATTACTGTACTTGTAACTTACATTACTGTACTTGTAACCTCCATTTCTGTACTTGTTACTTACATTACTGTACTTGTAACTTACATTACTGTACTTGTAACCTCCATTTCTGTACTTGTTACTTACATTACTGTACTTGTCACTTACATTACTGTACTTGTAACTTACATTCCTGTACTTGTAACTTACATTACTGTACTTGTTACTTACATTACTGTACTTGTAACTTACATTACTGTACTTGTTACTTACATTACTGTACTTGTAACTTCCATTACTGTACTTGTAACTTCCATTTCTGTACTTGTAACTTCCATTACTGTACTTGTAACTTACATTACTGTACTTGTAACTTACATTACTGTACTTGTTACTTACATTACTGTACTTGTAACTTACATTACTGTACTTGTAACTTACATTTCTGTACTTGTAACTTACATTACTGTACTTGTTACTTACATTTCTGTACTTGTTACTTACATCTCTGTAATTGTTACTTCCATTACTGTACTTGTAACTTCCATTTCTGTACTTGTAACTTCCATTACTGTACTTGTAACTTACATTACTGTACTTGTAACTTACATTACTGTACTTGTAACCTCCATTTCTGTACTTGTTACTTACATTACTGTACTTGTAACTTACATTACTGTACTTGTAACTTACATTACTGTACTTGTAACTTCCATTTCTGTACTTGTTACTTACATTACTGTACTTGTTACTTACATTACTGTACTTGTAACTTACATTTATGTACTTGTAACTTTCATTACTGTACTTGTAACTTCCATTACTGTACTTGTAACTTCCATTACTGTACTTGTTACTTCCATTTCTGTACTTGTTACTTACATTACTGTACTTGTTACTTACATTACTGTACTTGTAACTTCCATTACTGTACTTGTAACTTCCATTACTGTACTTGTAACTTCCATTACTGTACTTGTAACTTACATTACTGTACTTGTAACTTACATTACTGTACTTGTAACCTCCATTTCTGTACTTGTTACTTACATTACTGTACTTGTAACTTACATTACTGTACTTGTAACTTCCATTTCTGTACTTGTTACTTACATTACTGTACTTGTTACTTACATTACTGTACTTGTAACTTACATCACTGTACTTGTTACTTACATCTCTGTAATTGTTACTTACATCTCTGTAATTGTTACTTCCATTACTGTACTTGTAACTTCCATTACTGTACTTGTAACTTCCATTACTGTACTTGTTACTTACATTACTGTACTTGTTACTTACATTACTGTACTTGTAACCTCCATTTCTGTACTTGTTACTTACATTACTGTACTTGTAACTTCCATTACTGTACTTGTAACTTCCATTACTGTACTTGTAACTTACATTACTGTACTTGTAACTTACATTACTGTACTTGTAACCTCCATTTCTGTACTTGTTACTTACATTACTGTACTTGTAACTTCCATTACTGTACTTGTAACTTACATTACTGTACTTGTAACTTACATCTCTGTACTTGTAACTTACAGTACTGTACTTGTAACTTCCATTTCTGTACTTGTTACTTACATTTCTGTACGTCTTACTTACATCTCTGTAAGTGTTACTTACATTACTGTACTTGTAACTTACATTACTGTACTTGTAACTTACATTTCTGTACTTGTAACTTACATTACTGTACTTGTAACTTACATTACTGTACTTGTAACTTACATCACTGTACTTGTTACTTACATTACTGTAATTGTTACTTACATTACTGTACTTGTAACTTACATTACTGTACTTGTAACCTCCATTACTGTACTTGTAACTTCCATTACTGTACTTGTAACTTCCATTACTGTACTTGTAACTTCCATTACTGTACTTGTTACTTCCATTTCTGTACTTGTTACTTACATTACTGTACTTGTTACTTACATTACTGTACTTGTAACTTACATTACTGTACTTGTAACCTCCATTACTGTACTTGTAACCTCCATTACTGTACTTGTAACTTCCATTTCTGTACTTGTAACTTACATTACTGTACTTGTAACTTACATCTCTGTACTTGTTACTTACATTACTGTACTTGTTACTTACATTACTGTACTTGTAACTTACATTCCTGTACTTGTTACTTACATTACTGTACTTGTTACTTACATTCCTGTACTTGTTACTTACATTACTGTACTTGTAACTTACATTACTGTACTTGTAACTTCCATTTCTGTACTTGTAACTTACATTACTGTACTTGTAACTTACATTACTGTACTTGTTACTTACATTACTGTACTTGTAACCTACATTACTGTACTTGTTACTTACATTACTGTACTTGTAACTTACATTACTGTACTTGTTACTTACATCTCTGTAATTGTTACTTCCATTACTGTACTTGTTACTTACATTACTGTACTTGTAACTTACATTACTGTACTTGTAACCTCCATTTCTGTACTTGTAACTTACATTACTGTACTTGTAACTTACATTACTGTACTTGTTACTTACATTCCTGTACTTGTAACTTCCATTTCTGTACTTGTTACTTACATTACTGTACTTGTTACTTACATCTCTGTAATTGTTACTTCCATTACTGTACTTGTAACTTCCATTACTGTACTTGTAACTTACATTACTGTACTTGTTACTTACATTACTGTACTTGTAACCTCCATTTCTGTACTTGTTACTTACATTACTGTACTTGTAACTTAAATTACTGTACTTGTAACTTACATTACTGTACTTGTAACTTACATTACTGTACTTGTAACTTCCATTTCTGTACTTGTAACTTACATTACTGTACTTGTTACTTACATTACTGTACTTGTAACTTACATTACTGTACTTGTAACTTACATTACTGTACTTGTAACTTACATTACTGTACTTGTTACTTACATTACTGTACTTGTAACCTCCATTTCTGTACTTGTTACTTACATTACTGTACTTGTAACTTACATTACTGTACTTGTAACCTCATTTCTGTACTTGTAACTTACATTACTGTACTTGTAACTTACATTACTGTACTTGTAACTTACATTACTGTACTTGTAACCTCCATTTCTGTACTTGTTACTTACATTACTGTACTTGTAACTTACATTACTGTACTTGTAACTTACATTACTGTACTTGTAACTTCCATTACTGTACTTGTAACTTACATTACTGTACTTGTTACTTACATTACTGTACTTGTAACTTACATTACTGTACTTGTAACTTACATCTCTGTACTTGTTACTTACATTACTGTACTTGTAACTTCCATTACTGTACTTGTAACTTACATTACTGTACTTGTAACCTCCATTTCTGTACTTGTTACTTACATTACTGTACTTGTTACTTACATTACTGTACTTGTAACTTACATTACTGTACTTGTAACCTCCATTTCTGTACTTGTTACTTACATTACTGTACTTGTAACTTACATTACTGTACTTGTAACTTCCATTACTGTACTTGTAACTTACATTACTGTACTTGTTACTTACATTTCTGTACTTGTTACTTCCATTACTGTACTTGTAACTTACATTACTGTACTTGTAACTTACATTACTGTACTTGTAACTTACATTACTGTACTTGTAACTTACATTACTGTACTTGTAACTTCCATTTCTGTACTTGTTACTTACATTACTGTACTTGTTACTTACATTACTGTACTTGTAACTTCCATTACTGTACTTGTAACTTACATTACTGTACTTGTTACTTACATTACTGTACTTGTAACTTACATTACTGTACTTGTAACTTCCATTACTGTACTTGTAACTTCCATTTCTGTACTTGTAACTTACATTACTGTACTTGTAACTTACATTACTGTACTTGTAACTTACATTACTGTACTTGTTACTTACATTACTGTACTTGTAACTTACATTACTGTACTTGTAACCTCCATTTCTGTACTTGTTACTTACATTACTGTACTTGTAACTTCCATTACTGTACTTGTAACTTACATTACTGTACTTGTAACTTACATTACTGTACTTGTAACTTACATTACTGTACTTGTAACTTACATCTCTGTACTTGTTACTTACATTACTGTACTTGTTACTTACATTACTGTACTTGTAACTTACATTACTGTACTTGTAACCTCCATTTCTGTACTTGTTACTTACATTACTGTACTTGTAACTTACATTACTGTACTTGTTACTTACATTACTGTACTTGTAACTTACATTACTGTACTTGTAACCTCCATTTCTGTACTTGTTACTTACATTACTGTACTTGTAACTTCCATTACTGTACTTGTAACTTACATTACTGTACTTGTAACTTACATTACTGTACTTGTAACTTCCATTTCTGTACTTGTTACTTACATTACTGTACTTGTTACTTACATTACTGTACTTGTAACTTACATTACTGTACTTGTAACCTCCATTTCTGTACTTGTTACTTACATTACTGTACTTGTAACTTCCATTACTGTACTTGTAACTTACATTACTGTACTTGTAACCTCCATTTCTGTACTTGTTACTTACATTACTGTACTTGTAACTTACATTACTGTACTTGTAACTTCCATTTCTGTACTTGTTACTTACATTTCTGTACTTGTAACTTACATTACTGTACTTGTAACTTACATTACTGTACTTGTGACTTACATTACTGTACTTGTAACTTAAATTACTGTACTTGTTACTTACATTACTGTACTTGTAACTTCCATTTCTGTACTTGTTACTTACATTACTGTACTTGTAACTTACATTACTGTACTTGTAACTTCCATTACTGAACTTGTAACTTACATTACTGTACTTGTAACTTACATTACTGTACTTGTAACTTACATCTCTGTACTTGTTACTTACATTCCTGTACTTGTAACTTACATTACTGTACTTGTTACTTACATCTCTGTAATTGTTACTTCCATTACTGTACTTGTAACTTCCATTACTGTACGTGTAACTTACATTACTGTACTTGTAACCTCCATTTCTGTACTTGTTACTTACATTACTGTACTTGTTACTTACATTACTGTACTTGTAACTTACATTACTGTACTTGTAACCTCCATTTCTGTACTTGTTACTTACATTACTGTACTTGTAACTTCCATTACTGTACTTGTAACTTACATTACTGTACTTGTTACTTACATTACTGTACTTGTTACTTACATTACTGTACTTGTAACTTACATTACTGTACTTGTTACTTACATTACTGTACTTGTAACTTACATTACTGTACTTGTTACTTACATTACTGTACTTGTAACTTACATTACTGTACTTGTAACCTCCATTTCTGTACTTGTTACTTACATTACTGTACTTGTAACTTACATTACTGTACTTGTTACTTCCATTTCTGTACTTGTTACTTACATTACTGTACTTGTTACTTACATTACTGTACTTGTAACTTACATTACTGTACTTGTTACTTACATTACTGTACTTGTAACTTACATTTCTGTACTTGTAACTTACATTACTGTACTTGTAACTTACATTACTGTACTTGTAACTTACATTTCTGTACTTGTTACTTACATCACTGTACTTGTTACTTACATCTCTGTACTTGTTACTTACATCTCTGTAATTGTTACTTACATTACTGTACTTGTAACTTCCATTACTGTACTTGTAACTTACATTACTGTACTTGTAACTTACATTACTGTACTTGTAACCTCCATTTCTGTACTTGTTACTTACATTACTGTACTTGTAACTTACATTACTGTACTTGTAACTTACATCTCTGTACTTGTTACTTACATTACTGTACTTGTAACTTACATTACTGTACTTGTAACCTCCATTTCTGTACTTGTTACTTACATTACTGTACTTGTAACTTCCATTACTGTACTTGTAACTTACATTACTGTACTTGTTACTTACATTACTGTACTTGTTACTTCATTACTGTACTTGTTACTTACATTTCTGTACTTGTTACTTACATTAATGTACTTGTAACTTACATTACTGTACTTGTAACTTACATTACTGTACTTGTTACTTACATTACTGTACTTGTAACTTACATCTCTGTACTTGTTACTTACATTACTGTACTTGTTACTTACATTACTGTACTTGTAACTTACATTACTGTACTTGTAACCTCCATTTCTGTACTTGTAACCTCCATTTCTGTACTTGTAACCTCCATTTCTGTACTTGTTACTTACATTACTGTACTTGTAACTTACATTACTGTACTTGTAACCTCCATTTCTGTACTTGTAACTTACATTACTGTACTTGTAACTTACATTACTGTACTTGTTACTTACATTACTGTACTTGTAACTTCCATTTCTGTACTTGTTACTTACATTACTGTACTTGTAACTTACATTACTGTACTTGTAACTTCCATTACTGTACTTGTAACTTACATTACTGTACTTGTAACTTACATTACTGTACTTGTTACTTACATTACTGTACTTGTAACTTACATTACTGTACTTGTAACCTCCATTTCTGTACTTGTTACTTACATTACTGTACTTGTTACTTACATTACTGTACTTGTTACTTACATCTCTGTACTTGTTACTTACATTACTGTACTTGTTACTTACATTACTGTACTTGTAACCTCCATTTCTGTACTTGTTACTTACATTACTGTACTTGTAACTTACATTACTGTACTTGTAACTTACATCACTGTACTTGTTACTTACATCTCTGTAATTGTTACTTACATCTCTGTAATTGTTACTTACATTACTGTACTTGTTACTTACATTACTGTACTTGTAACTTACATTACTGTACTTGTAACCTCCATTTCTGTACTTGTTACTTACATTACTGTACTTGTTACTTACATTACTGTACTTGTAACTTACATTTATGTACTTGTAACTTTCATTTATGTACTTGTAACTTCCGTTACTGTACTTGTAACTTACATTACTGTACTTGTAACTTACATTACTGTACTTGTTACTTACATTACTGTACTTGTAATTTCCATTACTGTACTTGTAACTTCCATTACTGTACTTGTAACTTCCATTACTGCACTTGTAACTTACATTACTGTACTTGTAACTTCCATCTCTGTAATTGTTACTTACATTACTGTACTTGTAACTTACATTACTGTACTTGTAACTTACATTTCTGTACTTGTAACTTACATTACTGTACTTGTAACTTACATTACTGTACTTGTAACTTACATTTCTGTACTTGTAACTTACATTTCTGTACTTGTTACTTCCATTACAGTACTTGTTACTTACATTACTGTACTTGTAACTTACATTACTGTACTTGTAACTTACATTACTGTACTTGTTACTTCCATTTCTGTACTTGTTACTTACATTACTGTACTTGTTACTTACATTACTGTACTTGTAACTTACATTACTGTACTTGTAACCTCCATTTCTGTACTTGTTACTTACATTACTGTACTTGTAACTTACATTACTGTACTTGTTACTTACATCTCTGTAATTGTTACTTCCATTACTGTACTTGTAACTTCCATTACTGTACTTGTAACTTACATTACTGTACTTGTAACTTACATTACTGTACTTGTAACTTACATTTCTGTACTTGTAACTTACATTACTGTACTTGTAACTTCCATTGCTGTACTTGTAACTTCCATTTCTGTTCTTGTTACTTACATTACTGTACTTGTAACTTACATTACTGTACTTGTAACTTCCATTACTGTACTTGTAACTTACATTACTGTACTTGTAACTTACATTACTGTACTTGTAATTTCCATTTCTGTACTTGTTACTTACATTACTGTACTTGTAACTTACATTACTGTACTTGTAACTTACATTACTGTACTTGTAACTTACATTACTGTACTTGTAACTTCCATTTCTGTACTTGTAACTTCCATTACTGTACTTGTAACTTCCATTACTGTACTTGTAACTTCCATTTCTGTACTTGTAACTTCCATTACTGTACTTGTAACTTCCATTTCTGTACTTGTTACTTACATTTCTGTACGTCTTACTTACATCTCTGTAAGTGTTACTTACATTACTGTACTTGTTACTTACATTTCTGTACCTGTTACTTACATTTCTATACTTCTTACTTACATTCCTGTACTTGTTACTTACATTTCTGTACTTGTAACTTACATTTCTGTACTTGTAACTTACATTTCTGTACTTGTTACTTACATTTCTGTACTTGTAACTTACATTTCTGTACTTGTAACTTACATTACTGTACTTGTAACTTACATTACTGTACTTGTTACTTACATTCCTGTACTTGTTACTTACACTTATGTACTTGTAACTCAGTTATGTAACTTGCACACATTTTAAAAATACAAGTTACAGTTGTGAAGTTAAAAGTTTGAAGCCCCAGGTTTCAAAACACACACAAGTTACTAAACTTTTTTTTTTTACCATATTTGGGTTGCCTGGAAGAACCAATGAGTGACTGATTTTGACCAATAAATCATGTCCCAATTCTAGCGCCATATTCCTTGGTTATTGTTTTAAACAGGAATATATTAGTCTTCCTTTACCTCCCTCTAAGTCCCAACCAGCCCATGACCCACTGAGCAGCTTATAACACTGCGAGGGTGTCACATGATGCTGCCTCTGTCATAGGGAAGCTATCAACGTTTAGAAGGGACAGATGGCTTTGGGGTGTTTAACCCCCACATGAAGGCCAGGTTTGAACCCAACAAATATAGATTACGGAGTCAAAAGCTGCTGAGTGAGTGTTTGCAGGTCCCATTAACATGTCCACCGTATTTCATAGGGCCCAAACTGGGAAGGGATAAATAACATTTACCTGTAAACTGACGCAGGTAAAACCAGGTGCTCAGAAAGAGTCAAAATCCAAATACAAGAGAGCTTAAACAAGGCCATGGTTACAGATAAAGAGAAAGTTTTTGAGTTAGCTTATTAACAGACAGCCAGACAAATAAACAAACCCTGATAAAAAAAACTCCCATGTTGTTACACTCTCAGAAATAGAGGTACGAGATAAGTACATTTTTGTACCTATAGGTAAATTGTTCCCACAAAAGTACAATATTGGTCTTTAAAAGGTCAAAAATGTCCCTCTGAGGGTTCAAATTGATATAAAGTACAAATTTGTACCATTTCAACTGCACCTGCAACCCTGGTCAAGGCTGGTTAATCTCCCTTTTATTAAGTTTCATCCATCATTTTCAATATTATGTTTCAGAATGTTGGTTTTAGACTTCAAAATGTGGCATAATTTTACAGTTTTAGTGGAAAAACTTCATAAGGTACAAAAGTGGACCTGGACTACAGGGTACACCCCCAGAGACAAGAATTTGTACCCTTCTTGTCGCTGGGGGTGTACCCTGTAGTCCAGGTCCATTTTTGTACCTTATGAAGTTTTTCCACAAAAACTGTAAAATTATGCCACATTTTGAAGTCTAAAACCAACATGTAAATCATAATATTGAAAATGATTGATGAAACTTAATAAAATTGAGATTAACTAGCCTTGACCAGGGTTGCAGGTGCAGTTGAAATGGTACAAATTTGAACTTTATATCAATTTTAACCCTCAGAGGGACATTTTTGACCTTTTAAAGACCAATATTGTACTTTTGCGGGAACAATTTACCTATAGGTACAAAAATGTACTTGTCTCGTACCTCTATTTCTGAGAGTGTAAGATCACAACATGAGGGAATTAAGCTGCTTGACAGAGGGCTGCGCACTTCCAGTGTTTTTCTAGTTCTTTTCTGGAATACGTCTTTTCATCAGTGTCCTGTCAGTCCGCTCTATTGGAATCATGTCCACAAAAGAAAATAAAACAGACAGTTGGACTTGGTCTGAAGTTAGTTTAAGTAGAAATGGTTACACAAGTAGATTTGAAAGGGCTTTAGAATTTAAAAACAGCCCTTCATGACTCCACAACTAAAAACAACAAGGTTTTTAGCTCTGAGCAAGAACTGGCTCCAAGACCAACCTAGCCAACACTTGCTCTACAGCATAATTGGTGCTAAAGTTACCTACAAAACCATTAGACGATCCATGTTATACTCCTCACCTGTCGGTGGCGTTCATGCTGTGGCTGATTGGCCTTTTCAGAGAAATAAAAAAAAAACAAAAGCACCTGTGATGGAGACTTAAGTTGATCTGGGCCTACAAACTCAATTTCAAATAAACCCTTGAAGCGGAGTACTGTAATGATCAGTGCCTTGAGGTCTCAAGAAAAGGCTGCAAGACTGGGTCAGACTTGTCAATCGTGACATTCATCAAAAGCAGCCCGAGTCCCTGCATGTCAGGTGTCTGTGGATGGGTGAGAGGTTGAGCTTCTAATTAGGTGAGCTGGTAGGAGAGAAACTGTCAGGGAGAAGAGAAAAAGACTAGAAAAGACCCGGTGCTGCAGGTAGATGAAGGGACGTCGTAAAAAGTAGACAGAAATACCATGTGCGATCCTGCACGCTCATTATTTTCTGAAGGGGTTCGGTAACTGATGACTCTCAGACAAAGTATCTCCAGGATTAAAAAAAAAAAAAAGACACTTAATGGGTGAATGAGTCAATTATTTCTTTGTTAGAGCCATGCTAACATATAGTAGATCTAGAATTAAAAGATTATATAAACATCTTCACATAGTGTGATGATGACAAAAAGTTCCAGTTAACATGAATCATCCCTCAAAATAATCAAAAAGCTTTGGATGCTGAAGGGCTGGCACCAGCCGAATTGTTTTGTCATGTAGTGTGGAAAATTAGCATGATTATGCACCTAGTATACTTGATTACAGCTGAAGTGTGTAGGAGGTAGGATTCTTACAGCAGGAACAAGCCACTGGGTGTTTAAATGATCAAGAAACCCAAACTTTTCTTAAGCTTTCTATTTTAATAACAGAGTGAGATGATGACCATTTTATGAGATGAGATTAAAAATAAATTAAGCATCTGAAATGAGGTCAAACAAAAACATTTCTGTCTTTAACAGTTAATGAATGGAGCTTTACGTGAGACTGATAAACAAGATGTGACAGTTATTTAGTGAACTGGTGGAAATTATCTTATTATTTCTGTTGAAAGTATCATTTCTGCTGAATGGCAGCCAAACCATTTAATAGACGTTTCCTTCAGAACTAAAAAGTAAGTCTTTGTTTAATTTTTGTATATTTTGAGATTTTTTTTCACTGCAAAGGAAATATTAAAGCAGCACAAAATAACTTTTAAAACTTGAAGTTACTGTTATGAAACTTGTCTAAGTAGATACTCACGTAAAAACATTTTCAGCTTCATATTAGCATCACTCTGGTCCTCCTATATTATACTTAATAACTTCAGTAATTCAGGTCTCAGCAGGAAGTGGTGTTCTGATGATTTATGCTGCCCTGATGAAAAATGCCTCCATAGTACAAATTAACAACTTATTTCATAACGAGATGTTATTAGAAGTTTATACAGTATTCTTGTTTATAGTGAGTGTGTCCTGTTAATTATTTAAACATATTTTATGATCCTTCTCCAATATTTTCTATATAAAAGCCCTCTGGGTCCTTATCAGACATTGTTAGGTCCTTCTCCTCTGGGTGTGTCCAAACATTTGCCTGTTGCTCTGACAATGTAAAGAAAGTAAAAATAACATCATATTTAGTGTTTCTGTCCTGGGAGAATTTATTTGATAGATAAAATGTATTTATGGAAAAATATAGAAACAAAAATAAATAATAAATTTGTTTATTAAAGTCAAGACTGTAGAACGGCACATGCGCAGAAGGAATCGGTAGCACATCTCAACAGGTAACATATTTCTGCAGAACACCGGTTCTAGCAACGGCCGTCTGAGACACGGCAGTTTACGAAAAGAGAAAAGTTATTTAGTACTGCTTTAAAGGTTTTGTCATTAGATCATGGTATTTACAATTATTTCAATATCCTCTATGATGGAATACAAAACCCCAAAATTATATCATGACAACTCGTGTTTGAATTTTAAGTATAATTTTATCTTTTTGAAAAACAAAACTATCTGACTAAAAGTATTTAATAATGACTCAAGTCATTTAAACATGTATCTCTTCAGGACTCTGACCAACAAACTAATTAAACAGAGTCATTTCCATGAACATCCTGGTCTTCCTGTCAATCAAAGCACCCTCAGATTACTCTAGCGATGCTTTGTTGAGTCATTTTCACCTTTAGACCTTCAGCGAACACGTACAGCCGCTGGCGTCTCCTCCCGCTCGCCTTCATTAGCTTGTTAAACTCTGTGGTGGGTTAACTCGTCTCAGTGTTCTGATGTGTGACTCAGACATGGTGACATGGCTGTGCTCACTGCTGGATCTGAGCAGGGTTTGTGGTGTATGAACATTAGAAACTGTAACTTTGGATACATCAGTTATACAGGTCAAAAAGGAAAAAAATAAAAATAAAATCAGGCTGTAGAGCGGATGAAAAGAGGAGTAGGAAAAAACTAAGCTGTCGAGACTGAGGCGTTTCCCACAGGATGCCAATTTAAATCAACAGTCACGGCCTGTTTGATGTAGTCAGTTTAATTTAAAACACTGACTGACTTTTTTATGACTTGAAGAAGCATCAGAGTGGTGAGATTTACTGTAGATAGGTGTTCAGCAAAAAAAAAAAAGATGTTCAGCAGTTTATCATCACAGTTAATGATTAAGTCTTAGTGGTTGTCTCACATGACACATGCATTACAGCCCGCGTGCTCATTTGCATCACAGCACATTGAAACACTCCTGCACTTTAAATCACTTCTCCATCAAGAGACAGAAACTTTACCGGTTGTTGCAGCAGGTGAAATCATGTCACAGTGGTTCCCAAAACTTACTTGGACATAGTTTGACCAGAGTGTTGCCAGGGAAACAAGACATTGCCAACAGCTGCCCGGTAGCTGTAGACACCCAGAAGTCCGAGGGCCAGGGCGACCTTGGAGACCAGCGAGCACCGTCTTTGAACCAGGAGGTAGATCAGAACCAAACAGAATGCAGACAGAAGGGAGAGTACCATCTTGTGTTCAGAGCTGCAAAAGAAAAAGGATAAGCCAGAGAAAAAGGTCACAAGGTGACTGAAAGAGAGATTCTTTAAAGCTTTCCAAGTTAAATTCATACAAAATCAGATGAGTCATTCGTATAAAAACTCACTACAGCAAGAGCAAAAATTCATCTAGTCTCATTTCATTTCATTTTAGTTTAACACTCAAAGACAAAAGAGGTTTTTTTTACTGAGAGAAAATCATTTGTTAAGATAAAACTGTCGCATCTCTAAAAACATGCATTTTAAACTGTTTACTGGGTGAACAACATGAAAATTTGGGCAGGAAATAATAAGACCTCAAAGGACACATCAAAGTTGAGCAGGAGCTGCATGTTTAACCGTTACCCTGATCAGACAGCAGTAGGATCCTTTAAGACAAGATGAGGCGTAAGGCTACCAGGATCTCATTATCCAAGCAGCAGGCAGAGCAGGTAGAAGGAAAGGGCAACACCGGACCAAGAAAAGGTCAGAATCCACATCTCTATTCCACAATGTGATGCGTGTTCAAGAACAAGCTAAAATCCCCTGCTCTGCGCTGTTGTCGGAATATTAATAGCTGCCGAAAAAACGCTTTTAGTTTTAGTGTGAAATCACAGTTTTTCCAACAGTCTGAGAAATCAGACAGCTTTTTATCCCTTCTTGAAATGCCAAGTGAAGGATTCTGTCAGATTCTCAAGCAGGAAAAAAAAAACACATTTAAAATGTTTCAGTGTCAGCTGCAGGACATACGCTGTTCATTTAAATGATTGTGGACCAAATCATTGGAAGACTGGCCATTAGTACTGAATGAGATCTCTGTGCTTTACACCCAACTGTTTTATTAAATCTACAACTACATGAGATGTCCTTTATATTCTGAGATGATTAGTCTCCCTTATCGAACAGAACTGTCCAGTTATATTGATGTACATGGACGTAGTGTTGGGGGGGACACAGGGGACATGTCCCCTGCACTTTTTCAAAAGGCCGTTTTGGTCCCCTGTACTCTGCAACTGTCCAAAAACAATGTTTCGCTACATTAAAGAGAGATGGGTTGAGCACTAGGACCAAGCAGAAAACGGCCGCTCAAGCTGAAGCCCGTCTCCCCTAGTTTAGCCCGCCTACCAGTTCCTCTTGTGTGATTGGCTGTTTCTGCTGTCACTCCCCCTTGCCTGTTTGCACACTGCAGGCAGACAGACCGGTGTGGTGGCAAGCTAACCTGCGGTCAGGAGTGCTGTGCAACTGTCGTTTGGCCGGCGTTTGGGTTTATGATGTCAAAGAGAAAAAAAGGCGACATAAGAGACTTTTTTAGAAGTCAAACTGTAAGTTACTCAAAGAAACGTGTTCCAGCCGTCCTTCAACACCTTCACTGGGTCCATAAAGCAGCATGTCCACCTTTATAGCCTCATCGTGTAAAAAAGCTCACAATAATCTTGAAACATGTATTCCTTTAGTGTAAGTGCTGATAAATAAAATGTATTATTATTATCAAAAAGGTAAAAATACCATGTAAATTAATTTATGTTTATTTATCTAAACTCATGATTATTGTGCAATTATATATTTTTTTAAATGATAATATTCCATAAATAGGCAAAATTGTTACTAAGTTGGTATGATGTTGACTCAGGTAAAACACAGAATTGGGTGATAATGTTTGGCTACATGCTTTACAACCAGTCAAACCAAAGAAAATTGGGCTTAAAAGTAGCAATAGAAAACTAAAAGAAACAATGGAGGACACAGTAAGCTGAAAGATTAGTTTTATGAAAAACACTTCTGTCCCCCCCCCACCTCTGAAATCAAAATTTCGTCCATGTTGATGTAACAACTGTGTGAAAAACTGAAAATCTCATTGATTCGTGGCATTTTAGTCGACTGAGTATCTTTCTTTGTTCAGACTGGCAGCAACTGGATTATTGCTCACAAGTCAAAATTACTTTTGAGAAAGACGCGCCGAGAGAAGTTTATCTGACTTTTGGTCACTGATTCTGATTTAAACTTATTTCAGTTTGACTTCAGGAACTCAAATGAACATCATACATTTTTTAGTTGGATTAAAATTTTAAATGTCTTCCTAATCTGATAATCACAGAGATAAACTTTGACATTTTCTCCCAAACAACCAGGTACCTGAGCTTTCTCTCTGTCACTGGAAGTCTACAAAAAATACCTTCAATGAACTAAATGTATAATAAATTATAATAAACCCAACTGGGAAAGCATTACTGTTTAATGAACCAGAATATAGCTCCTTAACTTTTAGAACTATTTTATACCTCAAATCATAAAAATGGCACGATATCACAGGACAGTCTGGTGTTTTTTTTTTATTACAATACCTTTATTTAAAATAATCTTTGGAAGGAAAAGAACCCTGATCTGTTTTTAGATGTGATAGAAAATCCATGTTTTCTTTGAGCAGCCTCTTAAATGTCTTGTATTTTCTCTGTAGGTATTTTCTCAAAAAAAAATTCCACACTGAAAACATGTTGGTAATGCAAATTAAATGAACAACTAATTTGTGTTCATATATCAAGAACAAAAAGACGATTTTTTTTTTTAAATTGGGCAATCACATGTCAATCAAAAAAATCAATCAGTTCTGGTAGATAGGTCAAGTAATTAGTGTATCTCAGGTTCTGAGGTTGAAACTGCACTTTTTCTTGCAGAGTAAGCAACAAGAGAAAGAGTCAGTAGCTTAAAATTTGATAAATGTATATATATATTGCATCATTTACCGGTAACTCTTTCAGACAAACCAGTGATAGAGAGTCCAGAGAGTCCAATCATTAGCATCCTGGTCTGGTTCAAAAGAGAAAATGTAAAACCATCAATACACTAATCCACCTGTTATTTATATATAATCTTAAAGAGTCCATTTATACAAATTTCAGGACTTTGTGGTTATTTATTAAGTATTAACCAGTAACCAGGTGGTTCCAGCTCCTTCCGTCAGGCCTCGAGCAGCAGCTCGTTCATATTTATTATTCGAATTTGCTGGACTCTGATTGGCTAACAAACTAGCCTATAAGAGCAAGGTATACTGTTTCCTGCCTCGCTGTGCATGGCAACGTCAGATGTCGTGTCTTCCTGTCATGTCTTATGCTAACAGCTTTTAGCCAGCAGCATGCTAGGCGTGGTTTCAACTGCAGGAGCTGATGAATACTAACGAACAAAGGAGTTGTGATGAAACAGATACAGGCCGTTCGGACTCGGGAGAACTCGGGTTTTATCACCACCTGCGTAGTTTGAGAGATTAAAACTGAAAGAGAAGTTGTTGACCTGTTTTCACCCACTATGAAGGTAAGAACACCTGTGGAGCTAAAATATTCAACAAAAACCTCAGAAAAAACATTTTAATGGAAGGGCTTCTTTAAGAACGATTATTCTACCATATTAAACATTAAACACAGGCCAAATAGCATCAGAAACATCTTAAGTTATAGATTTTACAGTTTGATTACTTGAACCACAAATGAAACTTAAACATCCCTTTATAATTTATTCAACAGTTGCTAAAAGACAGAAAGTAACTGTTTACTTGATAAATATTGAATAGCAATGAAACTTTCATAGAAATAAAAGGACACGAAGCAGTAAAACAATCCTATAGATTCCAAACACCGCCCATTATTTTTACTAACCTGTTCAGCCAGTGGCTGACATCTGGCAGGTGAGCCCACTGAACTCCTGTTTGGTTGAGGGAACGCAGCAGTCTGCAGCAAACCAGAGTGAAAGGTGGCGTGGCCAAAGCTAGCCACTTCTCTGAGCAAATCTCGGCTTTGTGATGAGCAGATGGCTGCTTGTCTTTGGACGGGAGGACATGCTCCTCTTCCTCTCCAGTGCCACGCTGCTCTCTGAAGTACTTGCGGCAGACATCCTGAAAAACGGCGAGGCACAGAGTGTTGAGCAGGAAGTACCAGGTCTGGTGCTCCTCTTCTACGAAACTGCTCGCCGCCAAGCTGAGCGTGTGACCGACGGTTCCCACCAGGAGCAAGACATCCAACTCTGAGAGAGACCAGTCTCTACCAGCGCTCCTCAGGGGAGACTAAGGACACAAGAAAATTAAACATGAAACCAAGACTTTGACAACAATGTGTATTCATTTAACTCAAAAACACTAAACATCCTTAATCTTTTTGACCACTGGCTTTGATTGTTACGGAGTAAACGAAGATCGTCTGAGGGCATCTTAAACTTAACTCTCTTATGACAGCTATTACTTATTGCCTTTATGGGTTGAGTGGTGGAGTCTCATAGGAGACAGATGTGATTTGATCCAACTGGTCTGGTATCAGGGGAGTTTTGGATGTTCAGATGAACTTTAATCAGTTGATGCAGAACCTATATATCTCCTGGTTAAAGGTAAATGACTTAATGTTATAGCTGATTAACATTCTATTTTGATCTGTTCATCTCCTCTCACATTAATTTATAAAAAAGTTCAGTATGTAAATAATTAGAACTTGTTGTTTAATCCAATGTCTGCCACTCACCCCCTCCCCTCCTTGATTTTTCTGTTGGGTTGCCAGTTCTGACATTGATTTTCGTTTCGTTCAATTTTTGGGAATATCTGAAGGTCTATTTGTTCAGCGTTGAGTTTTCCTAAGTGTGTTTGAACGCCCCATCACGTGCTGCTCAGTTGGAAGGATGTGGTGGTTTCTTACTTTTTGCTGCTGCTCTTTGTGGAATTCCAGCTGCTTGTGTTGAAGACTTGGCAGCCTTGCAGACTCACATGTGATTCGTTATGGAACCAGGAAGTCTGGACGTGTAAATAATGATTCTGGTCCGGGTTAGCTTTTATAAACTGACAGAAACTAGCGACCACCCAGCTGACTGAGATCCAGATCTGTTACAATGTGACTTTATTTTTAACATCGGTAGGATATTAAACCGTTGTGAGTATTTCACTGTAAAATTCTTACATATTGCACCTTTGAATCTGTACTAAATAACTTTTCTGCAGCCGTGTCACAGACGGCCGTTGCTGGAACCGGTGTTCTGTAGAAATATCCTACCTGTTGAGATGTGCAACAAATTCCTTTTGCACATGAGCCATTCTGCTGTCTTGACTTCAATAAACAGATTCATTGTTTATTTTTTGTCTCTATATTTTTTGCATAAATATATGTTACCTAACAAATAAATTCTCCCAGGACAGAAACACTAAATATGATGTTATTTTTACTTTCCTTGCATTGTCAGAGCGACATGCAAATGTTTGGACACACCCAGAGGAGAAGGACCCAACAATGGCTGATGAGGACCAAGAGGGCTTTTATATAGAAAATATCAGAGAAGGATCATAAAAATATGTTTAAATAATTAACAGGGCAAACTTGCCATAAACAAAAAAACAAACCTGTGGAAAAACCTTTTCCGGACCTTTGACACTGACAAAATTCTGGTGAAAATCTTCTGAAAATCTCCTCATCTCGTATCTCTTCAGGAAGCTTGAGATATTTTACACACACACACTGTTTCACCCCGCCTACCTTTGTGTTTTACCATCACAACTGTTAGTAGGATAATTACTTTGATCATACTACTGCTTCGGTGAGTCACACCACTTTACTTAAAATTGAAAATCTAAACCCATGAGACACATTAAATCAACCATGAAGTTAATATAGGACAGTCCAGTTTTTAACCAGCTCTAAACATGCAGACCAGAAAGAGACAAATGAGATAACCATTGTGTAAACTGATCACTTTTTCCACTGATTTCATTTTAAACAGTTGATTACCCACTGCGTCTTACTGTTCTGTTTATAACAGGCATTGGCTCAGCAAAGATTCCCCGTTAGTCATCATTCATCAGCTGCAGCTGCTCTCTCACACGGATGCATCCATCCCATCTTAAACAACATTTTTTGGGAAAGTCAGTTCAGATAGAGTTCAGCCAACCTCTTAGTTTAGCAGCAAATAGATTTGCATTGTGTTTTGTGTTTGCCTTGATGGTGAGGAGAGACTAAGTTGTTACATTACCTGCAGGCTACAGCAGTGGGCTTGCTGTGAGATTGGGCTGTTTGAGAATTGATTTTTTCCTTCAAAATACAAAAGAAAAAACAGGCCAGTTTTAGAACATATGCCTGTTTCCCTACTGCATACCATACAGAGGATCATTTATTATGCTGCTCAAAAGTACGAAAATAACAAATCACTTAACGCTGCCAGATTTAGGATCTAAAAAATGTGGCAGAAAACATTTAAGTACTGAAAGAATTTTGTGTATGATGGTAAATTCTGTCAAACTTTTTAACTCATTCAGTGCCACTTTCAGATTTCTATCCCTCCTCAGTGCCAGAGGAGCACTTTTATAATGTTTGAAGGCCCACAAATATTTTTTTCCAATGATTGTGTGAATTCTGAAACCACCATCAGAAAGATTAGTTTTTATTCTATTAGCAGCAAAAAAAAAAAAAAAAAAAGTTTCTACCTCTTTGTTATTTAGTAATCTGCAGTACAAAAGAGCAACTTCGTGAAAATACACCTGTTTCAGGACTAAAAGCTGAGATAAAGAGCGTTTTGTGTAAACAGACCCGATAGTTCTTAACACACCACACACGGCGGGAATATCTGTCAGGATTATCTTAAGAGCCATCGCGATAATTAGGGCTTGTCAGAAAGGGAAAATTGGGGCCAAATCGGCCTGAAAATCCTGCCGTGTGAACCAGGCTTTCCTCCATTTTCATCTGTTTCCTCTCATTTTGAGGCATCTTTTGTGTGGATGGGGATGTATTTTTAGAGGGGGATGAGTGACTCTTTAAAAAAGCAAGGCAGACAAATAGAAGTGAAACCAGGGTGCAAAGTCTCTTTAACCTTCAATTCCTCCCAAACAGTTCAATCCAAAGGGTAAAAATAAATCCTAATGTTTTCTGCACCAAGTGGGTTCAAAGAATCTACTAATTCAAAGTATTGCTAAAAAAGCAGAATCCAGCATTTTTACAGCTTCAATACTGCTTATTAATAAAGGTTGACAGAGTTTTGGTAAATTCAAAATTGGTAAATTAATATAGAAATGTCTGAGAAAATACAGTGTGAAATACAATTCTGAACTAGTTCTGAAAAACAGGGAGTTGAAAGAAAGACCAGATACTATGTTTAAAGTACTAAACTGAATTAGATCCAACTTCAAAGAAAAAATAATTCTGTCTCCAAAGTAAATGTAAGTTTCATTTGAATCAGGCTGCCTAGAAAGAACCATGAGGAACAATAATGTGTTTAACCAGGACACATACAGCAGACTGTTTTAATTACCCTACTTGACCTTTCTAATTATTATTATACTTAATTTTTTAATATGCAATCAATGAAACGAGTATTAATTTAACAAGAACACGAGTTTTCCAAACCAAGCACCATTAAACAGCTCATTCTACATTATTAAGTTACAAAAACAACAAGAAACAACCAAATTACACACTTAAATGAGTTATATAAAAAATTATTTTCAAGCTGCTACACATCCATAACTCACTGATTTGCTCAGGAACGTGTTACTTTCCTGTTCTGATTTTAATGTCTGGAACATTGTTGCATCTAGGATTTTTCTGGTTGTTCCCATTAGCAAGAACCTGGAGGGAGTTAAACCTCATCCTGAAAGTAACTACCTGTAAAATCCAATCTGCTTTTTACTGGAAACAACCTGATTAATTACTGAGAGCTGAGAGGTTTTGTTAGGCGGAGCAGCTGTTTCTCTCCTGTTCGCTGTCTTTGGTCAGACTGAACCAGCTTCTGGCTTTGTGACAATATAAATCAGAGCCGACATAAATATTGTAGGATTGATCTACCTTGAACCTTAAGCTCCTCAGCTGACTTGAAAAGTCTAAGTAGGAGAAATATTTTCTAAGGAGCCACTGAGTACAGTAGAACATTAATCAGAACCTCATGAACCGAAGCATAATGCACTGAGAGTAGATATTACTCCCTCACCCAGTCAACAATACTCTCTACCTCATGACCGAGCAGACTGAACCAATATGTCAAAGCTTTTTTATTGCCCTAATGTGTGATTCTACCTAAAATGATTATTTGGTTCCACCTTTGCATCAGCCAGTTAATATCACATATTTATGTCTTTGCTTTTCTAAAACTGATAAATCATTTGTGATGCGTTGGAAAATCCTTCTTGGGTGTATGTGTATATGATTTGTGTGATTCCACAGGCAGAGCGCTGAAGCTGGCTCTCCATCATGTAGCTGTAAAACAGTGTTTCTGACCAGTCATCTGTAATATACCATCCAAGCTTTTCTCATTGGAAAACATAGCTATTTCACTCAGGCAAAGAGAAGAAAAAAGAAATCTTGTTAAACTCCTGCAAGGCTGTCAGACTTCACTGAACTTGCAAAAGTTATAAGATTCAATTAAACCATCTGTGATGGGGCTCATTTTTATTACTATTATTATACTTGTTTCCCTGCTTCTCTAGTTTATCTTCTCAAACACACTCCTTCCATTTCTCATCCTAAAGCTTTTTACATTTCCTAAAAAACAGCAAATTCGTTTCGAAGTTTTGGATATTGCCCATGACACAGTCATTTGTCAAACCAAAATCTGGCAGTTGTGAGTTTGAATCCAAACAAACTTTGTGCCTAAAAAGGTTTTCTTACCCATTCGTTCTTATTCATTCAGCAGATTTTTAGAGTTAAATTCTCTAAGTTTCACTCCTCATTAGTAGTTGGACTTCTTGCTAGTTGTTGCTTTGTTTCAGAAACAACAACGGTGAGGAATAACAGAACAGCATAATGTTTACCAGATACAAGTAAGGTTTATTTCCAGCGCAGGGTTTTAAATGATTATAAATTGATTTTAAATCTTTATTAGTGCTTCATGATAGGACAATATCAGACATCTTAATCTTCTGTCATCAGGCGCAGTAGCAACAAATCGATACATTGCTTTTAAAGTAATCAATAAGAACTTTTGATTGATTATAACATTAACAGAAAGCCAATATACTGGAAAACAGCTGTTCCTTTATGACAGCGATTCTCAAACTGTGGGGCCACTCCTTTTTGATTTACCAAAGTTTATAGGTAAATAAAAAAGTTTCAACCAGAACTAATATTTAGGCATTAATGGGGCTTACATAAATTGTGTTTCCATGGCGATTAGAAGGGTCATGAAAAACAACCAGGTGCGCCGTGATAGAAGTGATAACGAGCAGACAGGAAAATGTTTCTTTCTCGAATAAAAGGAAAAATGTGTTATGTTTTTTATTTAACATTTATGTCAGTCCAGTAAAAAAACATGACAAAACTGTGAGCATAAAATTAAAGGACTCAGTGTTTCACTAATATCTGCTTTAGATTTTTGCACAGGTCTATTATTAACCCTAACCTATTATTATTGGTCTATTATTATAAAGAAATATACAAAGTAGATACAAATGCAGCTATCAATACTGTGATATTATTGGATCTACACTATAGAGATTTACCTTTATTCATATGAACTCTAATGACCTCCCGGTCTCAATCCATAGGGTATAGAGTTATTCCTCCTTCTATAGCTATAACAGCATGAACTCTTGTGGAAGGCTTTCAACAAGGTTTAAGAACTTGTTTATGGGAATTTTTAACCATTTTGCTTGAAGCAAATGTATGAGTTCAGGCACTGAAGTTGTATGAGCAGGGATTGCTTACAGTGTCCTATATAATTCATCCCAAATGCGTTGAGGTGAGGTCAGGACATTGTACAAACCAGTGAGGTTCTCCAACACCAAATCTGCTCATCTATGTTTTCATGCGGTTCTTTTGTGCACCAGTGTCTAGTTGTTACCGACTTGTAATTTGTATGTGCCATTTTACCACTTCAAATCAATCAATAATACCCTGTGAACACTTTTTCCCATAAATTGGGACTTTGAGATTTGAGAAATAAAGTCTCAAACATATTTATAAAGTCTGCAAAATTTTGAGAAACAAGCATTTACCGGAAGTGGCAAAAATGAAGAATGGGACATATAAACATGTGATCGCAAACTATGGCAGAAAATGGAGAATTGAGTCAAGAATCTGTTGTTTCTGAAATCAATGACTCAGGAGATGAAACAATATCAAGAGAAGCAGTTTTGATGCTCACATCCATGTATGTTTGAGCAATAATCAATTCCACAGGCTTCAAGTTCTACCGATCAAACACAGTCAGTCTCAGTGTCATCGTAGATGCAAACGATGTTATGAATAAACAGCCAGATCAGATCGAAAGGAAAAAAAGAGAAAGAAAAGAAACTAAAATCCACTGAGAAAACCGTTTTTAATGGAAGGGTCTCTTGAAAACCAAATCCACCCTCCACCAAACTTGGCACAATGCAGTCAGATATAAAACATTCTTCTGGCAGCTGCCAAACCCAGACTATCAGGTTGTCAGACAGAGAAACATCAGTCAAGTGAGTCTCCACGTGCACGTCTTAGTTCTAGATTTTATAAACCTGAATCTGGTTTGGAGGACCGTCACTTTTTCATTTAACACAGTATATACACATACAGTATATGAAACTGATAGTTGTTAAAGTAACAGCCTAAAAACTTCCAATAGAATAAATAAGTTTTCTACTGAGGAAGGAATAAACCACAGGTTGTATAACTATGAACTCAACAGCTCAGTTACTTCCTGCTTCCACTCAGAAATAATGAAGGTGCATAAAGCTTTGCAACTGCATTTGTTTTACTTCTACAAAAGCTTAAAGCAGTACGGTATGTGTCTTTCAAGAAAAGATAAATTCAAGTGTTAATGTGATCTTTACTTCAAAATCTTCTTTGTGAAATGCAAAAACATTCGTACACGTTATTTTTAATTACACGGAACTTATAGGATGAAACATCTTAAAGATATTACTGGTGGATGAATGATGGGAATATTATTTCAAATTTCTACTGTGGAACACAGAATACACATCCTATTATCATGATAAATAGGTCAAAATACTGTTTATGGGACAATACATTAAAATAATCAACACATGACCAATTATGGCTGTCTAATTAAAAAATAAAACTGTTTTTATATAAACCTACTCATGCACATCAAGTTTGCAATAAAAAAATGAGGTGATTTTAAATACAGGAAAATCCTAAAACGATCTCTTGCACAAAAATCTGAAAATTAAAAATGTATTACAGATTAATTAAATTACCCAATTTAGAAAACTTCAGCTCTTAAATTATGAAACCAGACATATTGATACTCGTCGTGCACCTTTTCATTTTCATTTTTAGCAGTGGGATTGTCACCGTTGTTTTTGCGTAAACAGCAAACACCTAAATGTTCCAGACCTTCATCTTATTTCCGTGTACGTTGCTGCTCACTCTTAAAAAGTCTGATTAACAGCTTCATCTGTTTCAAACTCTCCCCGGAGTAACGACTCCCTACTTATTACTTTATAATTTTCCTATGCAATACTGCAGAATAATTTAGGAGTAATTAAGTGGCTCTTTGCATTCATTGATTAAATAAGGTGAGCATAAGGCAAAGTGCTTTTTGATTAATATAAATCACACTAAAAGTCAAAAATTTGCTAACAAGCATTTGTTGATTTTTCTAGAATCTAGAAAATATACTTGACCCCCATTTAAAGCCCTTAAAAGTTATTAGAAATACATTTTGAACATTTTACTGATTAAAATGGTCAAAAAGTGAAAAATCCCAACAAATTTGAACATTTCCAGCTCCTGAACCCAATTAATTTCTGCTAAAACAATTATAAAGATCTATTTTTATACTTACAGTGGGGCAAAAAAGTATTTAGTCAGCCACCAATTGTGTAAGTTCTCCCACTTAAAAAGATCAGAGAGGCCTGTAATTTTCATCATAGGTATACCTCAACTATGAGAGACAAAATGAGGAAAAAAAATCCAGAAAATCACATTGTCTGATTTTTAAAGAATTTATTTGCAAATTATGGTGGGAAATAAGTATTTGGTCAATAACAAAAGTTAATCTCAATACTTTGTTATATAGCCTTTGTTGGCAATGACAGAGGTCAAACGTTTTCTGTAAGTCTTCACAAGGTTTTCACACACTGTTGCTGGTATTTTGGCCCATTCCTCCATGCAGATCTCCTCTAGAGCAGTGATGTTTTGGGGCTGACGCTGGGCAACACGGACTTTCAACTCCCTCCAGAGATTTTCTATGGGGTTGAGATCTGGAGACTGGCTAGGCCACTCCAGGACCTTGAAATGCTTCTTACGAAGCCACTCCTTTGTTGCCTGGGCGGTGTGTTTGGGATCATTGTCATGCTGAAAGACCCAGCCACGTCTCATTTTCAATGCCCTTGCTGATGGAAGGAGGTTTTCACTCAAAATCTTACGATACATGGCCCCATTCATTCTTTCCTTTACAGGGATCAGTCGTCCTGGTCCCCTTGCAGAAAAACAGCCCCAAAGCATGATGTTTCCACCCCCATGCTTTACAGTAGATATGGTGTTCTTTGGATCCAACTCAGCATTCTTTCCCCTCCAAACACGACAAGTTGAGTTTCTACCAAAAAGTTCTATTTTGGTTTCATCTGACCATATGATGTTCTCCCAATCCTCTTCTGGATCATCCAAATGCTCTCTAGCAAACCGCAGACGGGCCTGGACGTGTCCTGGCTTCAGCAGGGGGACACGTCTGGCACTGCAGGATTTGAGTCCCTGGCGGCGTAGTGTGTTACTGATGGTAGCCTTTGTTACTTTGGTCCCAGCTCTCTGCAGGTCATTCACTAGGTCCCTCCGTGTGGTTCTGGGATTTTTGCTCACCGTTCTTGTGATCATTTTGACCCCACGGGGTGAGATCTTGTGTGGAGCCCCAGATCGAGGGAGATTATCAGTGGTCTTGTATGTCTTCCATTTTCTAATAATTGCTCCCACAGTTGATTTCTTCACACCAAGCTGCTTACCTATTGCAGATTCAGTCTTCCCAGCCTGGTGAAGGTCTACAATTTTGTTTCTGGTGTCCTTTGACAGCTCTTTGGTCTTGGCCATAGTGGAGTTTGGAGCGTGACTGTTTGAGGTTGTGGACAGGTGTCTTTTATACTGATAACGAGTTCACACAGGTGCCATTAATACAGGTAACGAGTGGAGGACCGAGGAGCCTCTTAAAGAAGTTACAGGTCTGTGAAAGCCAGAAATCTTACTTGTTTGTTATTGACCAAATACTTATTTTCCACCATAATTTGCAAATAAATTCTTTAAAAATCAGACAATGTGATTTTCTGGATTTTTTTTCCTCATTTTGTCTCTCATAGTTGAGGTATACCTATGATGAAAATTACAGGCCTCTCTGATCTTTTTAAGTGGGAGAACTTACACAATTGGTGGCTGACTAAATACTTTTTTGCCCCACTGTACATAAAAATGACATTTTTAATTAAAGACCAACATTTGCTCAGTAAAGAGGAATCCTCTGGATATTTTCTTCCTGAGTTATTAAAAAGATTTTCATCTATCCACACAGTGATTTGTCACAATCTGAATCTGCATCTGGGGGTGTAATGAGGTCTTACTCACCTTCCCATAAATCTTTGGTGTGATGGGGAGTCGAGCTACGGCTAAAGAGATCAGGATGCAAAACATCGCTGAGGAGAAGGCAACAGCAGCAAACACAAGACCCCAGGAGAGACCGCAGAAGTAACAGGAGCTCTCTGCTGACGTGCACACCAACACGTGCACTGAAGCTAGGAGAAGGCAGAGGAGGTAGAAAGGTAGGGAGAGCAGGGATGAGAGGACTGGAAGGTCTACTGCTGCAGAACCGCTCAGGGCTTCAGGCATGGCCAGCAGTAAGACCAACAGGAGCTTCAAGGTCAGGAGACGGGGAGGGGATGACAGGAGAGAGACAGGTATGAAGAAACTTGATCAGGTACACAACTGAGATCAAAAGAAAGCACATTCTCTTTCAATTCAGTGTTTTCACATCAGGATTTACAGTATAAATGCTGTTTAAGGTGAGAAAAAACTTTCTGCTTCTACAGAATCTGTGTCTGTTTTCTCTTTTTCTAAACTGTCATGAGTTTTAACGTTTAACATTCCAACTGAGGCTTGTAGAGTCTCACGAGGAGCTCTTGGGTTTGTTGTTAGTCTGACCTCAGGCTGAACTTGCAGGGATGTTCAATTAGATATTGGAATATACTCACATAACCTTTCACCACATGCATTTCTATGTCATTTTAACCTCTACGTCTGGATGCTTAACTTCTCTTTTCTTACAGTGAGCATATTACTTTAGATTAGATGACATCGTCCCTTCTGTAAAAGTATAAAAAAAAAACGTCAAACCCATCAGAACTCACCTGAAACACAAAGACCATGCCTGCGATCATCGAGTACATGTCGTACTTGCCCAGCTGCTTGCTCAAAGCGGAGCTCATGGCTGCGAGTGCCTCCATGTACTGCTTCAGGACTTTTTTCCCGATGTTAGTCAGCACCTCAGATGTATTTCCTTCCAGATAGAGCTTCATCCAGTTCCCATGAGCCTTTTCTGCCACACGAAACTGCTCAAAACCAGCATCTACATTGACAGAAAAATAAAAGACAGAAAAATGTATAGATTGAGATTTGACAGTAAAAATTCCAAGACTTTTTCAAGTTCCAGATGATTAAAATAATATGAAGTTTGAAAGTTTCTGATAATGTAAAACTGCCTTTACTTCTACATACAACAACCCTTAAAACCACCAAACACAGTAACAACTACTAAACATTTTTAATTATTGCTGGTTTGGAGGATCTGGGTCCTTTTAAAACATTAAGGCCTGGTCACTGCAAAGAAAAAAAAAACGTAAAAAAAGAACATCCTTCTTCTTTAACCTTTCAGTAGAAAACTTGTGATCCTATATAAACCATTTCATTTCAATACCCAGTTAAATTCACTGCTAACATTTAGGAAACGACGCCATTGAGGATGGAATGCTGTGAAACGATGGAAACTCTGGAACTCGCCCTGAATTTTAATGATCAAAATGTTTAACTGCTTGCTGGAATCCTCTTTAATTTTGTTTAACTTTTAGCTTGTTTAAAACTCAAATTCATAAAAATGAAGAGAAAAACTTGTAACTTCTAACAAACTGCTGACGCATTTCTGCATGTCATAATGAAAATCCTGGTACTTTCTAACTGCTTGTTTGAGTAGAAATAAAACTCCTGTAATCTTAGTGATAACTCCATCCATCATTCTAATGTAAGTGATAGGTTTTTAAAAAAATCAATTAAACACCAGTATTTCTTTTTTACAAGCTTTTTGTGTTAACATTCTTCTGTACGGTGAAAAGAAAATGTGACCCTGGTAAAGCCATTTACACTTATGCGCTATTTGTCTGGTTGCTAACTAATATGAGCTATGACTCATTCACATGTTTACTGAAAGGAGAAGAAATTATGTCCCCTTACGTTTTAGCCTAATGCTTCACAAGCTGGATGAAGGACAAAGCAACATGTTATACCTCAAACAAAAACACTCCTACAAACAATTATTTGCAATATAACATCTATCTCAGCATCATAAGCATAGAGGTGATAAATAGTGGCCGAGGCTTTGTTAGACAGACGGGTTGGAAGAATTATTAGAACCTTAAGCCACAGGCATGAATTACATGTTATCAATGGCCCTGGCTGTGTTTCATCTGTCTGAAAGTGTTGGGATTGGTTAATGGCTCTCCAAAACGCCCGAGGTTACAGGCAGCAGGAAAACACTATATGAAGATTGAAATGAGGAAGCCAGACTGAGAAAGTGGTGGAAGACAAATGTGAATATAAAACAAGGTTGTTAAAATTTTACATCATCAGAGATGCACTTTTAGAATTATGCTTCAAGTTATTTTCAGGTCCAAGATAAAAAAATATATATCTACAGCTGCAACGATAATAAAACAAAACCTAAAATACCCAACAAGAGTTTCAGTCTGAAGCTGAGCGAGTCCAGAGACTCGAGAAGTCTCCCAAAATGATTTTTTATTTTTATTGGTTGAAATACTTTGTCAACCACTAGGAACATAACTGCAGACTGGAATCAGAAATCCCTTTTATCAAATAGAAAACTGATTTTTTAAGTGAGATCTTGAACATTATGGAAGATATTACCCAAATGATAGTCCAGTGGGCAGAACCTCTCAATCTGCTGCAGAACAGCTTCATGATTATCCCAGAGGACTGATTTAGAAAAGTCAACACGTCAAAATGAAGGTCTACTGAATTTGTTTCCATTTCATCCCATCGCTATGGAAACCAGGGGCCAACACACTAAAAATGAAGTTTCTTTAAAGTGACACAAAGTAATTAGTGTCAGAATTTGAAAATGAAACTATTGCTCACTGGCTTATTGTTAGTTTTCTATTCATCACATCTACATTTCATTTCAGCAGACGTTGCACATACCAACATACTGTAAACTCTGAGTCATGATTCTGAGCATGTAACAAACTGTCAAATGTAGATTAAAGGACCTCAGACTGAAGACTGAAAGGATAATTCAGATTTTTAAATTGATTTTTGTCTTAAGTTTATGAATAATTAGGATTTCACCCATTGTAGATATTGAACAACCTTGATTTGGAGAAACAGAGATTAGTCTTGACCAGCTTGACGAGCTCACAGCTCGTCACAATGGTGCCAAATCCAAAGTGGATTACTCCCATCTTGAAACAACTAATCAACAAAGGTGTACAGCAGTTTCTCTGTGGTGGAAGAATTATGAAATCCAAAATCCATGTGGGAAGGATTATAAAATCGCATCTACGTAAACTGCAAATTTTGGTAACTGAAGGTTTTAAGGATGTAATTATTCAACTTTGTGACTCAGGTGACTTATCACAAGCACATCTGACGTGGGGTAAGACAAGGTGGTGTGGGGTAAGGCATGATAGGGTGAGGTAGGGTGAGATGAGTTGGGGTGAGGTGAGCTGGGGTAAAATGAGGCGGGATGAGATGACATGAGGCAGGGTTAGGCGAGGTGGGATGGGATGAGGTGAGGTGAGGAGAGGCAAGGTGGGGTTAGGTGAGGTGAGGTGGGATGAGGTGTGGTGGGGTGAGGCAAGGTGGAGTGTGGTGGGGTGAGGTAAGGTGGAGTGGGGTGAGGTGGGGTGAGACAAGGTGGAGTGGGGTGAGGTGGGGTGAGGCAAGGTGGAGTGGGGTGGGGCAAGGTGGAGTGGGGTGAGGTGGGGTGAGGCAAGGTGGAGTGGGGTGGGGTGGGGTGAGGCAAGGTGGAGTGGGGTGAGGCAAGGTGGAGTGGGGTGGGGTGGGGGTGTGGCAAGGTGGAGTGGGGTGAGGTGGGGTGTGGCAAGGTGGAGTGGGGTGAGGTGGGGGTGAGGCAAGGTGGAGTGGGGTGAGGCAAGGTGGAGTGGGGTGAGGTGGGGGTGAGGCAAGGTGGAGTGGGCAGGGATTGGGTGAGGCAAGGTGGAGTGTGGTGGGGTGAGAGCACTGAAGACAATGACAGTCCATTAAACTAACCCATTATACTGTATTATCAGTGTAATGGATCCTTTGTGATACACATATTGACATTATAATGAGGAGAAACTTGTGATACATGGAACAGCCTTACTGGGTGACATGATTTATG
The DNA here is from genome assembly GCA_006937955.1 of Pachypanchax playfairii. NCBI lineage: Eukaryota > Metazoa > Chordata > Actinopteri > Cyprinodontiformes > Aplocheilidae > Pachypanchax > Pachypanchax playfairii. The sequence continues at coordinate 1,851,453 of SSNP01000086.1, forward strand.
TTTTGCACTTTATTATCATACAATAAAAATCCAACATAAGCAAATGATGTACCTTCTGTATATTTTGGAGTGAAGGACAACAAGAGACAGAATGAGAGGGAGAAGGAAATGAGAGCTGAGTGGCTCAAAGATGGATAACACATGACAAACAGTGTGACCCCAGAGTTACAAGCAGAGACTGAAACCATGTAAAACACATGCAAATATATTTCACAAAGACAGCGAAGGCATTAATGTTCAGGAACAGACAACCGACTGTTTGGTGAGGAGTTTCACACTTGAATGGTGATTTATACATGATCATATGCGGTACCAACTTTAGGACAACCTTACTAAAAAAATGGCTGCCAGTGCAAAATTGTTTTTCGCCAATAAGGAAGAAAAGCTAAGAGCTACCATCAGTTCTGTGTCACGCTAACAGTAAAACATCCAGGAGCTGCTGCTCATTCACTACGTCACCCAAAAACACATCCATGAATAAAGAATAGTCCCTAAAACGTACACCAACAGCAACCATACCATACCATACCATACCATACCATACCATACCATACCATACCATACCATACCATACCATACCTATTTATAGAGCCTTTTTGCAGGATTAATCCTCCAAAGTGCTGGACAATGCAATAAATACAACAGTAAAACAATAAGACAATAAAATACAATCAGAGCTAGGAGACATTAAAGGCAATCGAATAGAAATGTGTCTTTAGCCGAGATTTAAAGACAGTGACAGAGGGAGAGAGTCGGACAGTCATGGGGAGCTGGTTCCATAGTTTTGGGGCACAGATAGAAAAAGCCTGTTCGCCCCGAGACTTAAAATGACCGGACGGGATGCGCAACAGACGCTGGTCAAGGGAGCGTAGAGCAAGGCCAAGAACATACCAATCGAGCAGCTGAGAGAGGTAAATGGGAGCCAAAGAGCGAAGAGTCTTAAAAGTAAAGAGCAAAATTTTAAATTTGATTCTAAAACGAACAGGCAGCCAATGCAGACGAGCCAAGACCAGAGTACTATGTTCCTGGCGGCCTGTCCTAGTTAAAAAACGAGCCGCTGCATTCTGTATTAACTGGAGGCGAACCAAAGATGTAGAATTAATGCCATAAAGGATAGAGTTTGCGTAGTCCAAGCGAACGGTGACAAAGGCGTGGACTACTGATTGCAAATCCTGCCCACTTAAAATATTCAACGTCTTCCAACCATCCAACAGCACTTTAGTGAAGAACAGCTTGTCTTTTCCAGCATGATGCAGCTCCGGGTCATAATGACAAAATGAAAACGACGTGGTTCCACGAAAGACACAGAAATTTCAGAACCAAACCAAGAAACTCTCCAGACCTTAATCTAATTGTTCAATCCTAAATAGGCAGATGGAAAAACAAAAACACACTAATTCTAACAAACTCCAAGCATCGATGATGAAAGAATGAGCTGCCATCAGTCAAGTTTTGGCTCAGAAGTTGATTGACAGCAGGGTGAAATGCAGAGGTCTGACTCAAATATAAGGTCCAACACAGTAAATATCGACTCTGCATGAAGGTGAAGGAACTGTCAATAAAAGAATTTGAAAGGTATGAAATGCTTGTAATTAAACTTCAACACATCACAGAAACGACTGATACAAAGTTCTAAAAACCTTTGTAAAAATTTTGTAAAAATCCAATATTTGGGTCTTTTTCCAAACTTTTAGCCACGACTTTCCTACACTAAGACATTAAGAATAAATTAAACAACATTTGCATAAGCAGCACAGTCACATTAACAATATAAACACAGCAGATTTGCGTCAATAATGTTTCAAATGAAAGTATTTGTTCAACACATTTGTTCAGCTGCAGTTCAGTAGCTTAAGGATTGTGAATTTTCACCAACTTAATCAGTCGAATTCTTTACCACTTTGAAATGTTGCTGATATTTCTCATATTTTAAGTATTGAGTCATAACTATTTTACATAAAACTCATTAAATTCGAGTCTTGCTGACATTTACTGTTATGTAATTATGATATTGAATGTAATCATAAAATTATTCTAATGTTATTTTTATTCCTCTTCAGGTTACTAATTGCTCCTGTTTTTCTTTTGGTAAAGACAGAAAACCAAACTAACAAGCATGAAGACGCTCAAAGTCAAAGAGCATCATGAAACAAATGCCAAGATTTGTTAGTTTATATCTGAATGTGCTTCTTTTTCTATTTTTAGTTTTGACTTAACCACTTTTAATAGAAGAAACACATTGGTTTAAATTAAAGTGCAATAACGAAAATATGTTAAATATAATTATCAGATGGTAGAGCTCATGTCACACGTGTCAGAATAAATATGTAAATGAACTTCAACTTTTGGTAAAGGCTGAGGAGCAGTAATGAGAAGTGACTGTTTGTTTGATTTCACACCAGGTGACATATTTATTAAGGGTGACACATCTATGAAAAAAACTCAATTTCACCAAGTGAGCACATTCGATTCTTGACTCAATAAAACCTTAAATCATCTGCAAAAATCTGACGGCTGTGTGAGTGTGAAAAAAAAGTTGTGTGTGAGTCTGTTACAAGTCAAGAAACGATGCAGCATAATAATGAGACTACCTGTCAGACAAGGTTCTTGACTTCCAGTCAGTAAAAAACAGCACGGTGAAAGTCTTCACCTACCTTTCTCATAGTCAGGGATGCTGTCTCTGAGCAGGCAGCTGAGCTGGTGGCCATTGAGATGCAGGAAGCGCAGCTGGTCTCGGAGTGAGCTCTCCTCCAGGAAGCCTGGGATGACACGACCAACGCTGTTCTGAGAGATGGGGAGGCCGAGTCCCAGAGCCAGAGTCGGAGTCAGGTCAACCTGCTCCACCACTCCAGGTTTCTCCATTTCCTCTTCAGTGATAGAGCACAAACACAACAGTAAAACCCACTGCACCACTGACCGAAGGTAATGAAGGGTAATTTGTAGCATTTCTTTTCTATGGTAATGACTTCATCCAGCATTGTCATGTAGTTTTTGTAAAAACAAAGTGTAAGTGCATCGCCTGCTGCCAATCATTATATTATTCCTTAAAAAACAGCAACAGTAAATTAGTATCTCCATGAAGTGCAAATAGCAGTTAGCTGGAAGCATAAAATGTGAAAAAATCTGCAGTTTTTCTGATGAAATCACTCTGTATTTATTGTATATTTGACTATGTCAAAAGTGCAACTAAACTGGAACATTTACTAAACATTTATGTGAAATTTCTGCAAAAATTCTTGTTGCAATTTAGTCAAAAGTGTCTCATCTTATAAAATGTTTGCAATTTCTTATTTTTATTATACAATTTTGTCACATAAGTCATGTTAGATGGTTGTTTTGTGTCCAGTCTGTCAGAGTTGAGTTTTATTAAGGCTCTAACTCTTCCCAATGCTCACTTACATCACTCACTTTTAACACATGGCACAGAAAATCACTTTTTTGGATTTTTTCCTGAACCATGAGGTTATATAAAGGTAGAAGAGATGAATCCGCTTTCTTTCTTTGTTGAAAACTAAAACATTGTATCAGCTTTACAGGGGCGGCCATGTTATAGTTTTGGAACCAGATTCTGTTCACTATAGTAACGTCTCACTCACTCCCTCACACACAAACAAGCATCAAACAACTAATAACAGCTAAATGAGACATTTAATTAAAAATGACCGTGTGAATATTGAGCATTTAGAGAAGAAACACATTATCCAACTAAAATCAACACCTGGAAACATTTTCTATTCAATTTGTTCAGATTGAGGGAGTGGGACTTAAAACCCACCAAAAGAATGCTTTTTGGTTTAATTCACACATTTCTCAGTAATTCTCCTAAATCCTGCGCTCTGAGCAGCTGCTCCACTCTCTCCTGGAAAACCACAGACTGTAACATAGTGATGTAATAATGTTACACCAGGACCTGCAGGTTAAACACAAACACCCCGAGCTGCAAGAGTCTGAAGCAAGACAGGAAAACACCACCATTTGTAGTATTTTACTTTCTAAAAATGTGCATTTGGCTGCGAGAGTTACAGTAATTTATTCACCATTTTATTCAGGCAGCTCGAGGGGCAGCACTCATGCGGGGGGGGGGGGGGGGGGGGGGGGGGGG
>SSNP01000086.1:1855564-1930475 GCA_006937955.1 Pachypanchax playfairii
GGGGGGGGGGGGGGGGGTGGTGCTAGAGGAAAGATGGGATTTTAGGTAAACCAAGTGTTTTACTTCCTGGTCTGAGAACAACTCGAGTTATAAGTTATATTTCAGGACAAATGAAGACTATATAACACCAACAATAACATTTTATCATATATGTCTATCACAGGCATTGAAAGCTGTAAAATAGCAGGATACAGGACCTTTAAAAAGTAAATGTTTGTGAAGACATGGAAGTTTGAAAAATTTTTAAAACAGCTCATTGAATATTCCAAAAAAAAGAGAGATAACATTTTGTATTCAAGTTCCATTTTACAAACAATAATCACTTTCCTGAGCCTGTTGCACTTTACGACCTTCCTCCTGTTAATCTCATAAACATATTAAAAACAGTAACATCACAACGTCCCACAGCATTTAATTACTAGGAAATCAGTGACAATGTAAAATAAGTTTTATGGTGCATGTTTTTCTAATCACAGGATGTACAGCATCTCCCTTTGTGACCCTACACTGAAGCTGTGCTCACAGAGTCAGAACGAATGTATCAAACTTTTTACAACTTTGTGCAAAAATGTCAGAGTACATCATGATTCAGGGCTGCAATAATTTAGAAACCCAACATGAAAGGCTGAGTCTGCACACAGACACAAAATCATCCCTCTCATTATTCTTGTATTAATACCCATGAGGAGGCTTGTCAGAGTTTATGGAACAACAGCTAAATAAAAAAAAAATGATATAAATACTGAGTGACTTTTCTTTCTCCAGAACTTGTCTCTTCTCAAACATTTTGATCTCAACTTGCTTCCTGAAAAGAGCTTCCAAGAACACAGACAGACAATCTGGAGTTTATTTCCCCCATACGTTGTCTCCATGCATAAAGTTTTCAGGTTGCAGTAATGGTTTAACGTTTGCAGAAAATATGTTAAAGAGGCCCTTCCATTAAAAACGTTTTTTCTGAGGTTTTTGTTGAATATTTTAGCTCCACAGGTGTTCTTACCTTCATAGTGGGTGTGAAAACAGGTCAACAACTTCTCTTTCAGTTTTAATCTCTCAAACTATGCAGGTGGAGATAAAACCCGAGTTCTAACAGCCTGTATCTGTTTCATCACAACTCCTTTGCTCGTTAGTATTCATCAGCTCCTGCAGTTGAAACCACGCCTAGCATGCTGCTGGCTAAAAGCTGTTAGCATAAGACGTAACAAACAGAAAGACATGACGTCTGACGTTGTCATGCACAGCGGGACAGGAAACAGTATTTTTTGCTCTGATAGGCTAGTTTGTTAGCCAATCAGAGTCCAGTAAATTCGAACAATGAATATAAACGAGCTGCTGACAAAGCAGTCTGACAGAAGGAGCTGGAGCCACCTGAATTTTAATGCAGACAGATTGAAAGGTCTGTTAATCAGTGTTTCCTGACGTTTTTAGATATAAAACGTTGTGTCAGTGTTTTGATCCTCCAAGTATATTTTACTGAAAATGAAAAATGATTACAAAGGTCTAATTTTAATTTTGCTTTCAGCTAACTGACCGATGCATCACTGAAGAGAGTGGAGCGTGTGCTACAACTGGGGGGGGCGGGGTGTTCACACTTCTTAGCCTCCTGTGGTACGTTTACTCCACGGTGTTTGAAATGAGGCCCGACCGATTGTCAAACCTTGGATTCAGGAGGAGCGGTATGGATTCCAGGTCATGGAAGAGTGGACCAGATTTTTGCCTTCACAGAGTTGTGGAAGGCGTTGTGACAGTTTGCCTCGCCAGTCCACATGTGTTTTGTGGACTTGGAGATTCCTTCTGGGGCATTCTATAGGGAGTGATGTGGGAATACAGGGTCTGAGACCTGCTTTTACGGGCTATCTGATCCTTTAAAACCAAAACAAGAGATGGTTGACAGTAAGTCTTACACGGGCTCACACTGCCTACGGAACGGCTTCGGTCCGGATTCGGTGCGGTTTTTCACAAGCTACCACTCACATCTGCTCCAGATAGGGAGTGCAGCCAGTTCCGGTGCTGGGTGCGGAAACGGCATCCGCAAGAACAGAAGTTCACGTGGGTTATCATTTTGTTGGGACTTCACGCGAGAACACGTCCATTATTTAGGAAATGTGTGAAAAGTTGTTGTGCTGCAGGCTTTCGGGACCTTGTGTCATCGGGTGTGATGTAATGTTTACATTTCCTATTAGCGCGTGTGCTGTCTAAAAAGGAGAGTCAAGTTACAATTGTTTGTACGCTCGTTTATTTTGAAAAAACACCGGATATTCAAGCCACACTTCCTGTATAGCTCGTCAGATTTCATCAAACTGACGCGGATCCTCTCTGGAGTCCGGCAAAAATAAGAACCTTGCGGATTCTTTCTGTTGTGCCGTACGGCCCCCGTAACCGGACCCGCACGGCGCAGAGCTACTGTGAGCCTTCAAAAGGGATTTTAATCTTACGGAATACCTGCGGGGGCCACACCGGACCGGATCTGGATGCAGTGTGAGCCCGGGGTTAGCCTCAAGTGGAGGAGTTTAAGTATCTGGGTGTCTTGTTCACGAGTGATGGCAGGATGGAACAAGAGATGGACCGACGGATGGGGCTTTGTCATCAGTGATGAGGGAGCTGCTTTAGTCTGTTGTAGTGAATTAGGAGCTGAGCTGAAAGGCAAAGCCCTCCATTTACTGGTCTGTCTACGTTCTGACCCTCAGCTATGGTCATGAGATCTGAAATGAGCTTCTTCCGTTATGCAGCCAGGTTCAGCCTTAGAGATTCGGTGAGGAGCTCCGTCATCCAGAGGGAATTTGACATGCAGCCGCTACTCCTCCTCATCAAAAGGACTCAGCTGAGGTGGTTCAGGTTAGGAAGCCTCCTGGTCTCCTCGCTACGGAGGTTTTCTGAGCATATCCATGGGAGGAGACCCAGAATTCACTGGAAGTATCATATATCCTCTCTGACCTGTAAATTTCTTGTTATCCCCCAGGAGGAGCTGAAGAGTTTCAGGGGGTGAGGTCTGGATTTCTCTACTGAACCTGTTGCCCCCATGACCTGACTATGGAATAGCAGAAGATGATGGATGGATAGCAAATATCAAAAAATAGAAACAAAGTAAAAATGGCTGAAGTATTTCTCTATGAAGATGAACAGGAAGTTACTGAAATAATACGAAAACTGTTGTTGCACCAGCTGAATTAGGTGGCCGTGCCTCTCAGGATGCTCCCAGCCATGTCAATTAAATGTTCTACCAAAATGTGGTTTTCTGAGTGATGCAATAAGATTAAAAAGTGATGCTCAGGTGGTCTGATTCAGTGCAGTGTGTGATAATGAAAACAACAGGCAGATGAGTTCTCGACTAATGACACTTATTCGTAAAAAAGAAAACAAAATACTCAGTTACACTAATGAGGCCACTGATTGCATTTACTAACAAATTCAGTAAAACACATTTTCACGCCAACATGTTTACATCTAAGGTGGTGCTAACAGAAAGTCTCCACCTTACAGAATTGAGGTAATTTTAATTACTTTAATTAGGGCACTTACACTGAAGTCAAAACTTCTTTCTCACAAAAAAACCTCCTAAATACATTTTCGTTTGTTTTGTAATCATAAAGCGAAGGACTTTTACACAAATGTGTTTCCACAGACAGATAATGAGATATTAAATTCCACAAAAAAAAAGACTTCTTCCCATTTTCACTTGCAAATATTTAACAACATTTTTATCAGGTTGTATTCCAAGAATCGATTCCAAATGCACTGCAGACACGCAGGTTAGCAACAATAAGCTGGAGTTTTGGAAACTCATCATCGCTAACAGCTGCAGAGATGGGATGTATTGCATAAATAAAACACCCTGCATTTGTGAGTTGATTCAAAGAGACAATTTAAAGATCTAATCATGAAACGTTATGAATTTTAACTACCTGGCTGTTGAAGATTTATGTACGGAAAATATAAATGAATGCATAATAAGTGTATCTTCTGCTTGACAGAAAAATGTTTATTCAGATTGTTTTGGGTGCATTTAGTTTGAATAAAACTTACAAGTAGGCATTTATGTTTTTCTTGCTCATACTGTGTGAAAAAAATCTTTATCAACAGAGTTAAAGCTATTTGGTGAAACTGTTGGCACTGGAAGAGGCAGACTGCAGGCAGAAAGCTCCCATTCTGCAGCAAGTGATTCATTAGCATAAGCGGTGTTTCAAATTTAAAACAAAAAAAACTTGTAAGAATCTTAAAAATAGACTTGACTGATAAAGAAGTAATTAGCAAGATCACACTTTCATGCTCAACCTCATTCATCTTTGCAAAGCACACTCATGCTTATGAGCTTCTATTAGAACAGATGTGTTTCTTACTTAAAAGATGATGTCATGTTTTTTATTTGAGTCTGCAGCTCTCCAGAAATTTAAGTTTTCTATTCCTAATTGTTGTTAATGACATTTTTTTATATATTTGGCTGTAAAAGCTGTAAGAAACAACAGATGACATATTTTTTGTCTGCTTTAGGGGACAAGGCTCAGTTTACCTTTTCTTTTGAAGGTTGGACTTACGAGCACCAGAGGCGTGTTAACTTCTGGCTCTGAGGAGCCTCCGTGGCTGCCGGTTTCTGACATGCCATGATCTCCACACAGCACCAGCAGATAGGGCAAGGATCCCTCTGCCTCCTGAGAAACCAAACAACAAGGTTAACGAAAGGTAAACATTTATTTCTTTGCCTTGGTGTTTTTACATCACTTCCTTTCACAAAAATAAAGTATCTTGATGAACCGTCTTTGTTGTAATGATGCTATTATGAAAGTCAGGTTATTTACTTTATAAAATGGTGCCACAAATTTAAGGTAAGTGCATTTGTAAGTTGAGCTGCAGAGCTGAGTGTGAAGGCTGCATTCTTTAAAAACTTGCCAAATACATGCCAATGCCAAACAGCTTATTCCAATACTCTTGTTTAGAGCTTCTGGTTTCTCCAGCAGTGTGTGACCGAGTTGGTGACCAGAATGATGACAAAGTTCTGTTTGGTTTTTCCACATGCACATGAGGAAATAGAATAAAGTATTTGGCAAGTTTTACATGTGTGACAACCCACATTTAAACAGGTCATTTCATACACATTTCAGGACTTTGTGGTTATTTCTTAAGTATTAACCAGCAATATGAAACATTTTATATCTAAAAAACATCAGGAAACACTGATTAACAGACCTTTCAATCTGTCTGCATTAAAATTCGGGTGGTTCCGGATCCTTCCCTCAGGCTGGTTTGGCTGCTTTGTCAGCAGCTCGTTCATATTCATTATTCGGATTTGCTGGACTCTGATTGGCTAACAAATTAGCCTATGAGAGCAAGGTATACTGTTTCCTGCCCTGCTGTGCATGGCAACAGCAGACGTCGTGTCTTTCTGTTTGCTACGTCTTATGCCAACAGCTTTTAGCTAGCAGCATGCTAGGCGTGGTTTCACCTGCAGGAGCTGATGAATACTAACGAACAAAGGAGTTGTGATGTAACAGATACAGGCCGTTAGAACTCAGGAAAACTCGGGTTTTATCACCACCTGCGTAGTTTGAGGGATTAAAACTTAAAGAGAAGTTGTTGACCTGTTTTCACACCCACTATGAAGGTAAGAACACCTGTGGAGCTAAAATATTCAACAGAAACCTCAGAAAAACAGTTTTTAATGGAAGGGACTCTTTAAGAGGAATTAAATAAGCTAACCAGTGGTATAAAATTTATTGTCTAGAACAGGGGTGGGCAACTCCAGGCCTCGAGGGCCACTATCCTGCACATTTTAGATGTTCCCCTGTTTCACCACACCTGATTCAAATCTGCAACCTCTCAGCAAGTCCTATAGAAGCCTGTTAACGACCTGTTCATCTGCAGCAGGTGTGGTGAAACAGGGGAACATCTAAAATGTGCAGGATTGTGGCTCTTGAGGCCTGGAGTTGCCCACCTCTGGTCTAGAAGCATCATTTCAACAAAGAAATAATGGACCAAATACAAATTTACTTACATTTTCGGGTAAATAAGTTCCATCAGAACACAGAAAAAAACATTTTGGATAACTTCAGAGGTTTTAATGGTAGTGATGCTGAACAGCAGCACAAGAGGGAGGCATTAAATAATTATTTCTCAATACTTCACAACACAATTCCATTCCATCGCCAGACTTACTAGAAAAAAAAGCTGCAGCAAAAGCAACAAAACAAACAACGGCTGAATGGTTTGTTGGTGATGACAGACTTTGATCAGGTTCTGTTTCTTCTTTAAGAGATTCTCTTTCAACTAGAAATTCACAAGAGTCCTCAGTTGGCTTCATGAGTCATAGCACTGAGGGCTGGTTTAAAACACAGCTACAAATGTTAACAAAAGCTGAATCCTTTATTATAATACTCTCAAAAGAATCTTTATTTCCTCTGTAGTGTCACACAAACGCATGAATCAAAGGCAAGACACTTCAGTTATTGTTCAAGATTGAAAAGTTGACTTGGAAAATGATTACATCAGCTCACATCTTTATTGTGACAGAAGCATAAAAACATATATTGATCACATATTTTTGAGACAAAACTACGATTAACGTACCAAAGACTGAAGGTGTGAGTCGGAGCTAAACTGCACAGATGACTCAATAAAACTGATATTCAGCATAAAATAAAGAGAGAATCCTTTGTACTGAATTTAACTTGGTGGATTCTCGTTAGAAAAGGTACTGGACTCAGCGTAAATCAGAAAACACCCCCCAGCCCCGCCCTGAAAGAGAAGAGTCCCCTTTCTGCTTACAAAAAGTTTGCAGCCTCCCAGGAAAACTTTTTTCCCCCCACATTAAATAACAAAACTTTATTCAAACCAATGGATGGTGCAGAGCCACACTGTACTTATATTCTTTAAAATAAAAACAACTTGCCTTTTACTGTCAGCAACTCCACAAATAAAACATATACACTCACCGGCCACTTTAGGTACACCTGTCCAACTGCTCGTTAACACTTAATTTCTAATCAGCCAATCACATGTACACATGGTCAAGACAATCTCCTGCAGTTCAAACCGAGCATCAGTATGGGGAAGAAAGGTGATTTGAGTGACTTTGAACGTGGCATGGTTGTTGGTGCCAGAATAGCTGGTCTGAGTATTTCAGAAACTGCTGATCTACTGGGATTTTCACGCACAACCATCTCTAGGGTTTACAGAGAATGGTCCGAAAAAGAAAAAATATCCAGTGAGCGGCAGTTCTGTGGGCGGAAATGCCTTGTTGATGCCAGAGGTCAGAGGAGAATGGCCAGACTGGTTCGAGCTGATAGAAAGGCAACAGTGACTCAAATAACCACTCGTTACAACCAAGGTAGGCAGAAGAGCATCTCTGAACGCACAGTACGTCCAACTTTGAGGCAGATGGGCTACAGCAGCAGAAGACCACGCCGGGTGCCACTCCTTTCAGCTAAGAACAGGAAACTGAGGCTACAATTTGCACAAGCTCATCGAAATTGGACAATAGAAGATTGGAAAAACGTTGCCTGGTCTGATGAGTCTCGATCTCTGCTGCGACATTCGGATGGTAGGGTCAGAATTTGGCGTCAACAACATGAAAGCATGGATCCATCCTGCCTTGTATCAACGGTTCAGGCTGGTGGTGGTGGTGTAATGGTGTGGGGAATATTTTCTTGGCACTCTTTGGGCCCCTTGGTACCAATTGAGCATCGTTACAACGCCACAGCCTACCTGAGTATTGTGGCTGACCATGTCCATCCCTTTATGACCACAATGTACCCAACTTCTGATGGCTACTTTCAGCAGGATAATGCGCCATGTCATAAAGCTGGAATCATCTCGGACTGGTTTCTTGAACATGACAATGAGTTCACTGTACTCAAATGGCCTCCACAGTCACCAGATCTCAATCCAATAGAGCATCTTTGGGATGTGGTGGAACGGGAGATTCGCATCATGGATGTGCAGCCGACAAATCTGCGCCAACTGTGTGATGCCATCATGTCAATATGGACCAAACTCTCTGAGGAATGCTTCCAGCACCTTGTTGAATCTATGCCACAAAGAATTGAGGCAGTTCTGAAGGCAAAAGGGGGTCCAACCCGTTACTAGCATGGTGTACCTAATAAAGTGGCCGGTGAGTGTATATATTCTAAAGCAGTTAGGCGTTTCGTTAACATTTTAGCTGTTTTAAACAAACTTATATATATATATATATATATATATATATATATATATATGTAGAGAGAAATAGAATTAAAGGGAATAAAGATTAAAAAAAAAACATTTGTCCTTTACAGGACACACACTACATTTTGCTTTTTGCAACGTAGTTTTAAGAAATTTATCATGCTGAATTAAACTTCAAAAACTTTAATATAGAGAGTCTCTGGCTGAAACATTTACAATCGTGAGGATCTGCTTTCCAATCTGTTTTATTGGTACGTGTTGTGTCTCAGTCGACTTAAAAAATGAAGAGTCATCACTTTACAAATGAGGCGACAAGGTCTGACATTTGAATCCTTTTCACTTGGAGAACTTCAGGATGTAGCAGAATGCAATGCTTAGCTTGCAGCACACACACAGAGGAAAGTCAATATTCATAAACAGCAGTCAGACAAACAAACGCCACACGACCTGCACGCTGATCAAAGACAACATGAAAGATAAGAGAAGAGCTTAACAGTTTATTAAATCTCCAAGGAAGTGAAACAGATAAAAGAAACTGCTGGGAAAAGCAAAAACTGTCTGTGTAATTAAATGTCCAAAATCTGATAATGCTAAATATCCATCAAAAGCTATTTCTAATTACATATGTTTGTGATATAATCTTATAATTACATGTAATAATCTTAATCACATTATTATATCAAATACTGACTATTGCTTCATAACTGTATAATTTTACTGCCTTTAATTATTTCAATATTTTTGTAAATCAAAAATAAATGAATAATATATTGAATAAAACTTCCCAAGGACAATCACTTTACTTGACTTGATTTAAAATTTTAAAGCCAAGTTTATATTTCATATTATGTCAAATAAATTGCCATTTTAAAATGTGCCTTAAAGGAGACCCCCCCCCCCAGATGAACAGATGACAGATGAACCAGAGTTGGTTTGCAAAAAAAGTGCAACTACCATGTTGTGGAACTGGTTGGTTTCCACCCGTCAGATAAAAAGCAAAGCACAAGTTTTAGCAGAAGCTGCAAGCAGACCGTCGTAGCGAAGGGAGGAAACATGACAAACTTATTGTGAAGTTTTGAAGTATGTTGTCTCGTCAGTTACATTGCTATCGTAAATTTTCCAAAAATATATATTGTGATAAATATTTTTGGCTATATTGCCCTGCCCTATCTTCTACTCTATCACCATGGTAACACCATTTGCCATCAAACGCACCTGGTGAGCCCAGAGCAGGGACTGTGGACCCTGTGCACATGTGATATATCCAATTGATTGACTGAAAATGTCCTTTCATGTGTAGGTGGAATTTTGGGTTGCCATGGCAACAAAATCCCTTGAAAACCACTCAACTATATTTACTTTATGTAACAAATCAAATAAAAAACACTTTATTAATCCCCGAAGGGAAATTAAAGTATTGTTGTAGCTCAGTTCTTCTTCAGGGAGCCTGTAGAAGGTTATAGCTGAAATCAATTACTGAAATGATTGTCATCCCCAACAGACTTCCATATTTAGTATTTGACTGTGTTAGCCCTTTGATTCCAAATGTAGCAGCTGTCACATGCACTCTGTGCTACACAGTGAAGGTGGAAAAATGCAGCTTTCTGATTGGCTGGGGCTTTTCTAACACCAAGTGACACACACCTTCAAAGTTTCTCCAGGAACTTTCTAGTTTTAATTGTATTTTCCCTCATTTACATTAAAGAGCAAAAACTAGGCAATATACTAGCATTTAATGTCGTTATTTCCAGGTAATATTCACATTATCACTGATTCTTAGTTTACATACGTTTGTCACAATAAGTTTCTGTTTACTACCAGAAATAAGTTAAAGTTAAAATCCAAACCACTCAAATATTCTATAGTCTTAAAGCTGAATGAGTCAGGTCACTATCACTTCTATTATTTCGGTATAAATCTTATATGCTTATCGTACAGAAAGAGGAATTACCTTTAAAATAAGTGAACTGTGGATCTTCTTCAGGATGTCGTCCATCTCAAGCAGTTTGGGTTGGATGAGTGAACTGTGGGGTCCACTAATGTGACCGATGTGGTCCAGGCCGAGGTAGTGGAGGATCAAAATGTCCCAGTCATCTCTCTTTAGGGTGCTGTCCAAGTGACGAGTTACATTGTTGTCAACCTACATTGAAACAGTAAAGTAGGACATAATGGAAAAAAATAAGTTGGTCTTCACAACATTCTAAAATTTCTCAAACCAAACCTCACTTAAAGTCCTCCAAATTTACTACTTTATTTTTTTTCTCTGGAATCAAAGATGGACAAGACACCAAGTCCAGAGAACTGGTGGACCACTTTGTGTCCTGGTGTGGGAACAATCCTCCTATCTTGAATGTGAACAAGACAGAGGAGATGATTGTGGATTTTAGGAGCAGCAACATACCAACACCCATTTCCGTCATGGAGAAGAAGTGGAGGTGGTGGAAGAGTATAAATACTGTACAGGTGTTCAATTGGACAACAACTGTGATGTTTTTAGGAAGAGACAGAGCAGACTGGACTTCGTCAGGAAGCTCATGTCTTCCAAACCACAGTGGGTCCTGAAAGGTCTCTGTACTGGAACAAGGCAGGATGTTTTCCATAGAACTGGTACCTTTCCTGGGTGACACTAATAATTAATGGTGCTTTTACACCGATATCTACTCAGCCCCGCCCACTACCGCACAGCTCGGTTTGAGAGCATTTCCACTATCCATTTTTGGGGCTGAGGTGGTACGATCAGGGCTGAAGCGAGCCGCAGCACCCGTTGTGCAGTGATTGGTTATGATAGATAATGACACTAGAACGCACATCTCTTCACTGCTGGCCTCTGATTGGTTTGGCAAAAAGAGCCAGAAGTTATATAGCGAAACAACTTATGAAAATGTTTGTTGTTACTGCTTGTGTTACTATTAAAAATGGCGAGTCAATAGAGCGATGTTGAGATGAAAACTTTCCTGTTTTTGATGGCTGAAGAAAAGATACCGCTAGACGGAGCGACGCGAAACGAAAAAGTTTTTAAAGTGCTCTCGGACTCCGTGGCCAGTCATGGCTTTCAGTGGACTTAAAAGCAGTGTTGAGAGAAGCTGAAGAAGATGAAAGCAGACTGCTGTGCTTTGAAGACCACAAGTGAAACCCCGCCCTCTCAGTGGTGGAGCTAGGAAATATTCAATGGGGTGGCCCGGATGGAACTGTTAATGTTTCGGGGTGGCCAACATGTCACACAAAAAATGCATACTTTTAAAGAACCTTAAACCAAACAAATACAACATTTTGACATTTGCAGCAGTGGCAAAGATCTATTATTATTCCAAGTATTCCAAGTATTTTTGCTTAATAAAAATACTTGGAATACTTGGCAGGCGGCATAGTCTAGCAGAAGGGTAATCGCCCTTCATTCGAAAGATGGCGGGTTTGATCCCCGGTGCCGTCAAGCTACGTCGAAGTATCCTTGGGCAAGATACTGAACCCACTGCTGCTTCGAGGCGGCCGTAGTCTGTCGGGAAGGAGGTTACCCTCTGATCGGGAAACCGGAGCTTGATCCCGTGTCCCGTCAAGAGGCTACGTGTAGAAGTATCCTTGGGCAAGATACTGAACCCGCTGCTGCCTCGAGGCGGCCGTAGTCTGTCGGGAAGGAGGTTACCCTCTGATCGGGAAACCGGAGCTTGATCCCGTGTCCCGGCAAGAGGCTACGTGTAGAAGTATCCTTGGGCAAGATACTGAACCCCGCAACTGCCCCCCGGGCGCTGTTCAAGATGGCTACCCTCTGTTCCTCACCTCACGAAGAGAATGGGTCAAATGCAGAGCCACGAGGGATTAATATAGGAAATAAAATTAAATAAAAAAATTATAGTGCAGGTAAAGAAACAAAGATGAACTACATAAATATATCAAATACAAAAAATATTAATGTGTCTGGGGTGGCCAATAGGGTGACCAGAACTCAGCTTGGGGTCACACCCCCCCAGCTCTGCCCCTGCGCCCTCTTCCTCGCCTTCGTCCTCACTTCTGTGAACACAATAGAAACACATCTGGTGCGCGCCGTGCCGTGGGCTAGAAAATGCCAGTGGAAACGCGCCATAAGGTTTAAGAGATGCTGCAGAATCCCACATAGCTGATCTGGACAAGCCTTGAGGACTCTGAGACTAACACCATCTGGATCTGCTGCCATGTACCTGTTCAGTCTCTGACCTGATTATTTGTCAAATGCTCCTGCAGTTGTTTTTGAATTGTACCAGTTAGTTTTCAAGCCTTTTGTTGCCTCTGTTCCAACTTTTTTGAGATGTGTTGCTAAAATCAGCTAATACTTTCGGTGAAATGGTAAAATATCTTTTGATATATTGTTTATGTTCTATTTGGAATAAAATATAGGTTGAACTAATTTGAAGAGCGTTAGATTTTGATTTTATGTACATTTTAAACAGCGGCCCAACTTTTTCCGAACTGGGGTTGTATTTGTTCTGCCATGATGTTTACCTTTGAATCTGTTAAATGAGGCCAATAAAACATCCCACAGTCTGACCTTGAGGTGAATTTTCTGTGACAGCTGCTCCTGGAAAGACTGGCAGTTGTCTTAAATGTTTTCTGCTTGCGGATAATTATTCTTGATGTAGAACGACAGATTCCAAATGTTTCTAAATGAACTTTAACTTTTCTTACCACAACTGCATGTCGATTATTCACCACAATATTTATAATGCAAAAGACAGCTTGAACACAATCAACTGTAGGATGTAACAGTCCAAGTGTAAGTCAATGACGCTCTTCCAGCCAGTTAAACATTTGGCCTGTCAGATGAATCATCACAGTCCAAACAAAGACAGTTTTGTGCTTCACAGGTTGATCAGCCAATTTTATGTATTTAAAGCACATAACATGATATAGACAAAAAACGTGCACGGAGTAGTTGGATAAATCTGATGCTGCAGAGGACGATGCAGTAAAAAAAAGTATACTGCAGTTAGAAAAGTTAAAAATATTTATGTATACACTTTTACTTAATCACAAACTTCCTGTAACATCCAAAATCTTTTTAAGATGACAGTTATTTGGTGTGCGTGAGTCACTTCAAGCCTCATTCCAGGATAAAACATCAGCAGCATGACTAACATGGAGGAAAGAGCTTCATGTCATTCTTTATGGATCATTTTTAAAACTCTTGTATCCCATAAACCACCTGGAGCTGTAATCCTTTACTGATATAAAGACAGAGATATACATAGATCTTACAACCAAACCATGAATTTTTAACTCATTCATACCTCGGTGTAATCGGACACGAAAAAGGAGGTGGTTCCATCATATTCCATGAAATGTTTTGGGAAAAGGCGCACCCAGGTGTCATCTCCGTAGAAGATGATCTTCTTCCCTCCTGTTTTAGCCTGCCAAATGAGGTTGTCCTCCAAAAGAGCAGGAGAATTCAGGTTCATTACCACATCAATGAAGCCTGGGATGCTGCCAGTGGTGATGGCCTGCGGAGGGAAAAGTTTTTGTGACTCTCCTTCAAACACAAAGCAGATCTTAAGTTTTACACAACATTATAGTTTTTTTCAAATCAAATGAGCTAAACAAAAAATATTTGTTCTTTTACTTGATGCACAAGTATTTAATAATGTCAAAAACCAAACCAGCAGCCAGATACCAGGTCCTTTTTTATATTAAACTGTAGATGGAAACTGAAAGCTGAATCAGGGCGATAAATCCAAATCAGAATCAGAAGAATCTGGTCCAGTATGTTACACATACAAGGAATTTGGTTCCAGCTCACTTTTCACTTGTACAAGCAGACAGACATATATAAGATAATATACAGTGTTTGACATAGAACACACACGAGATACATTAGCAGCATTTTACCACCATGAAAGTACATGCCTGACCCTTTCCTGACTCTGTAGGAGTACAGGTCCTGGGTGGAGGAGTACAGGTCCTGGGTGGAGGAGTACAGGTCCTGGATGGAGGAGAACAGGATCTGGATGGAGGAGAACAGGTCCTGGATGGAGGAGAACAGGATCTGGATGGAGGAGAACAGGTCCTGGATGGAGGAGAACAGGTCCTGGATGGAGGAGAACAGGATCTGGATGGAGGAGAACAGGTCCTGGATGGAGGAGTACAGGTCCTGGATGGAGGAGTACAGGTCCTGGATGGAGGAGTTTAGGTCCTGGATGGAGGATTACAGGTCCTGGATGGAGGTGTACAGGTTCTGGATGGAGGAGTTTAGGTCCTGGATGGAGGATTACAGGTCCTGGATGGAGGTGTACAGGTTCTGGATGGAGGAGTTTAGGTCCTGGATGGAGGATTACAGGTCCTGGATGGAGGTGTACAGGTCCTGGATGGAGGATTACAGGTCCTGGATGGAGGAGTACAAGTTCCGGATGGAGGTGTACAGGTTCTGGATGGAGGAGTTTAGGTCCTGGATGGAGGATTACAGGTTCCGGATGGAGGGCAGCTCAGAACCAAGGATCCTCTCTGCAGTCCGTTTCTCTCTAGTTTGGTTGCGGAACCAAACCAGACTGTGATGGACCGGCAGAGATACCATTCATGATCAATCAATTTCCTAATGGCTTTTGGAATTTAATAAACAAATAAATAAATAAACAAAATCTAGCTTCCATTTGATCGGCAGGTAAAATTCTGCCAAAAACCCGATGAAAGCAGAAGGGTCTTGTTTTTATATAGAGGAACACTTGTATTACACATACTAGCAGGAGACTTCTATACTGGAACGTTAACCCGTCCAGGGGTTCAACACCTCTCGCCCTTTGACCCCTAGAGACAGGCACCACCAGATTCCCTTACCTCCAAACAGGAATGGACAGACCAACTGATGGATCAGGTCATTTAACTCCTTTTTAAACCGCATGAGGACAGCTTGAGATTACCAAGCAGCTTTAGAGACAGACCACTTAGTAGACGACAGGAAAACTCTTAAATTACTTCTTAAAATGTTCATGCAGTTCTATAACCCCGTTTTCCAATAAATATACAGATGTTTACTTCATCAGGTTCCAAAATGTAGACAAAACCCTGTAGCTCTAAATGTTGTGAGAACTACTGTGAGTTAAAATGTTGATCATCTGTTGCTACTTTCAAAGAGGGAAATAGTTTCTAAGACACCTGGACAACAAATGTAAAAAGAAATGAATTAATTTGGACTGAAAAACCAAGAAGCGACAGAAGTATTAACTTTATCTTTACTTCTATATTACCATTTGACTATAGCCATATAAAAAAATATAATTATCCTAATTATATTTTTAGTGGCACAAATTTCTAATATAAATAAAAGTTTTCTGGACATTCCGGTTGTTATCTGATCATTACACATCAAAAAGTTTTATTTTGGTCTTCAGTTTTTTCTTACTGGTAAAAAAGTTAAAACTAGGAATTAAAGTAAAACCAATCCACTAAATTTAAGCTAAATTATTTGAGTTTTTTTTTTTTTTTTGTGATTGTTTTTGTTACTGAGAGCAGGTGATTGTTTCAGGGAGGGTTTGGATGAGTGTTGAATAAAACACCAAACAAACCTGAGCTTCTTTTTCTGCCTGTTCAGCTGCACGGAGCTCCCTGATCTATTAATAGAAACCTGCTGTGTGGCAAACAAAAACAAAGGAACACACTGTATCTGGATTATTCTACTGTACTATCTCTGTGAAAACGTTGGAAAATAAACAGGCTACAACTAACATGTTCCTAGATGCCAAAAACATATAGACGAGATGCCCAAAATCAATCAGTGACTCATCAGCGTACTAATTGCCGACTCACAGTGTGTATACGGCTTGTCACATGCCTCAGAATAAATGTCAAATACTGTATGAGTAGGGTGTAGAGACACACTCTGGCATAGTGATGAAAACCTGTAAAAATGCCAAAACTCTGATGGAAGAGGCTGCATTTCAACTCCTGAAGACTGGTGGTAAATAAAAAAAAAAGATTTTTCAGTTTTCTATTCAGTAATTACTTTCTGGTTCCTACTGGGAGAAAGACTTTCTACTATTAACTGAAATATCCTCAATCATCTCAGACCTTGAGCCTGATAAAAACCAATAGATCATAAATGTTCGAGCTATGACGTTACCTTCATACTAATAAGGTTCAAGCTTCTCAAACACCTACATGGCATCCAAACAGCAGCTCTGTAATATTCTCTGATTGGTGGGAGCTGCTCAGCTGATTGCAGTTAGAATTAACCAAACAGAGCAGGACGACCCCGACTACTGGTGTCCGGCCCAAACTAAAATATAACTCTCAGACTGGAAACTGCACACTAAAATCCAGCTGTGCATCCGGATCAGGCTTTAAATCAGCTGCACTAACACAGTAAAGAAGACATTTAAATACAGTCAGAGTTGCTGTAACTGATGTGCATGACAAATAACGGCCACTATGAGATTATGATTTAGGTTAGTTGGTTGTGTCATATCAGTTTAACTGGGTGCAATGCAGTGATATCCGGCAGCATCATGGTAGCTGGTTTGTAATGCCACCTACTGGTGCATCACTAACACCCAACAACACGGTTCCAAAGTCTTTCAGACTGAATCACTTGGGTAAGTACACGTTGAATCAAAGCAACATCAACTGTTTGCTCATTTTTGTGATGCACCAGCTGCAGAGTGACAGTGAGACAAAAGATGTGTCTTTATAAGAAGTAGTTTTTACTTTACATCATTCTCCTTACAGTGAAGCATCAATTGTACTTTGAAAGTAATAATTAAAATCACATTATTTCATTTAAGAATGATTTATCAACAGGAAGTAGTATGTTACTTTTTCATGGTTGTTTTTGAGCCTGTAGCTTCTCAATAAAGCTGCTATTCTTAACTCATTCAGTGCCATTGACGTCCATAGACGTCTAATTAAATCCGAACGCTCAGTGCCATAGAAGTCTTGACGTCCCTTGAGCTTTTATTGGCTTAAATCCGCAAAGCATTCTGGGGCAGCTGCTCGCTGAATTTTAACTCATTACAGGCTGTATTTAGTCATGTGATCCAGGAGGGGGCAGTGGTGCACTTCTCTGGGTCAGATGGAGGAGGAGCCAGACACTCGGGACGAGACATACGGTGAATGAGGAAGTGATTCAGAGCCTGTGAGCAGCTGTAACACAATTGGATTGTTCAGAGAGAATTATTACAAACTAAAATAGAATTGATGGAATTGAGAAGGTGGTGGAGTTTATTACATGGATAAAATCCCTCCAGTGTGGCTACCGGATCTACCGGGAACGAGTATTGTGTCGAAGGTGGTGCGGTTTGTGCTCCAGCTCGTCATTTTGGACTTGTGATGTCTTCAGCCTGACGTTGAGGTTCTTCTGGTGATTCTAGTGAAGCTGAGGTGGACCAGTATCTCCTGTTAGGTTCTTCTAAAGGCAGCAGGGAGCAAAATAAAGAACGATTCACCGCGTAAAACACACGGTGTTCATAAAGTGTGTTTTGTTATCCTTATGGGGACCGTCCATTGACTTCCATTGATTTTAGTAACTAGATTTATACCTAACACAAACCCTTTTACTAACCTTAACCATTACTGATCTATAACTAACCCTAAGACTAACTAAAACTCTATTCACACCATACCTATAAACCTAACCCCTAACCCTAAAAAGGGGAGTCCCCCTCATGGGGGCCAGGCTTCGGTCCCCACAAGAACCCTCGGACCCCAGAAAGATAGTAAAAGTCAGGAAACGGGTCCCCAGGAAGTCAGAAATACTTTTTTACTGTTGTTTTTTACTTTCATAGTAGTAAAACATAGTTCAGATGTTGCGTGAAACTTTTGAAACATGAAATATTTACATCAAAAACCTCTTCACACAAAACGCTCTTTATCTCAGCTTTTAGTCCTGAAACATGTGGATTTTCATAAAAGTTCATCTTTTGTTCTGCAGATTACTAAAAAACAAAGAGGTAGAAACTTTTTTTTTTTGCTTTTAAAAGAAGAAAGACTAAATTTTCTACGGATGGTTTCAGAATTCATATAGTCATAGGAGAAAATATTCTGTGGGCCTTCAAAAAATAGTAAAAATGCTAAATATCTCTGACACTGAGCGGGATATGAAATCTGAAAGTGGCACTGAATGAGTTAGTTTACATAACAAATTAGCTTAACATATTTTTTTAATGCCCATTAAAAACGTTTTAACACAGCATGGAGAAAAATATGTGGTTCTCCCGTATTTGTCTAAAAACATCAACATTGTCAAAACCAAAAGTTTGGACACACCTTCTCATTCCTTTTGGTCTGTACTGTATCTCAGTAAAGTAATTTTAAGGTCAAATATTTTCCCATTAGAGATGCTCTTCTTTGTCATCACCATATTCATCCACTGTTTTTAAAACTGTCAGCTGTGATCTTTCCAAAAACAATCAGACTTCTTTAACCAGATTGATAAAACTGTCCATCTTCTGCAGCAGGAGCACCAACATTCCAGCTCTGTGCTGTCAGCTCAAACCAGCTCAACAGTCCTACAGCAGAAATGTTGGCTTTTTATTCTGCCCTTTGACAAACAGGATAAATATTCTCTTTAACCAGACAACTTTTCACTCACCTCAGCACTGCGTAGAGAAAACCCTTTATCTTGGGAAATCATTGCTCTTGCACAACAGACAGCAACATGCCGGGAGTTCGCTGTTCACGGGAATCTGTTCACAAACTCAGCGTGCAACAGCACAACCAACTGTCACGACACGCAAACATGACATGAGTTATTCACCGGCTCCAATCTCACAGTCCAATCAGCATGACACCTCATCATATTTTAACAACACAAAAAGAAAAGTTACAAATTCTGGCCGTTGATCCTAAAGTGACCAAAAGGAAATAAAACTGCTTAAATTATAAAATGTTCCTTTGAGTTTTCTTTTACGGCTCATACTTCATGTTGCCTCTTAATAACGCTGATAATTGACTGAATGAAATACAGGTAGAAGAACCAGAAATGTCTTTAAAATTAGCTTGTCATGTGACATTATCTGATGTCGGCTTCTGTGTATCAAACAAATAGAACATGTAATGTATGGAGTAACTTCAGACAGCCTGAATAACACTTCACTTATAAAGATTACAGCTAAACTTAATGTGTAACATTAGGAAAAAAAAATAGAACCAGTCAGATACAGAATGTCAGTCTGAAGTTTACATATGTTCATCATGAGCTGAATGTTGTATTAATTACAAGTTTTCTCTGTTCTTGCCTAGATCATCAAACTAATTATTACCTCTGGCAGAGGGAATGCTTACACCAGCAAGATAACTCAAAAAGTTCTGGATGGATTTGGATGAAATGTTCAGGAAATGTCAGAAATGACCCAAGGAATCACTTAGATTCTGGGAGTGATCCGGATCACCGTCTGGATCCAGAAGTGTCTTTAAAGACTCTTAATCATTGTGAGATCAGCCTGTTCTTAACATATCTGCATGTAACTCTACAATAAATGGTAAACAAAATACAAGATGAGTTCCCAACAGGTTCTGCATGATACCAAGGACTGATCTGGATCAAGGACTGATCTGGATCAAGGACTGATCTGGACCAAGGAAGGATCTGGACCAAGGAATGATCTGGACCAAGGACTGATCTGGACCAAGGAAGGATCTGGACCAAGGAATGATCTGGACCAAGGAAGGATCTGGACCAAGGAATGATCTGGACCAAGGACTGATCTGGACCAAGGACTGATCTGGACCAAGGACTAATGTGGATCAAGGACTAATGTGGATAAGGGACTGATGTGGATCAAGGACTGATCTGGATCAATGACTGATCTGGATCAATGACTGATCTGGACCAAGGACTGATCTGGACCAAGGACTGATCTGGACCAAGGACTAATGTGGATCAAGGACTAATGTGGATCAAGGACTAATGTGGATCAAGGACTGATGTGGATCAAGGACTAATGTGGATCAAGGACTAATGTGGATCAAGGACTGATCTGGATCAACGACTGATCTGGACCAAGGAATGATCTGGACCAAGGAATTATCTGGACCAAGGAATTATCTGGACCAAGGAATTATCTGGACCAAGGACTGATCTGGACCAAGGACTGATCTAAATCAAGGACTGATCTAAATTAAGGACTGATGTGGATCAAGGACTGATCTAAATTAAGGACTGATCTGATTCAAAGACTGATCTGAATCAAGGACTGATCTGGATCAAGGACTGATCTGGATCAAGGACTGAAGTGGATCAAGGACTGATCTGATTCAAAGACTGATCTGAATCAAGGACTGATCTGATTCAAGGACTGATCTGGACCAAGGACTGATCTGGACCAAGGACTGATCTGGACCAAGGAATGATCTGGACCAAGGAATGATCTGGACCAAGGAATGATCTGGACCAAGGACTGATCTGGACCAAGGAAGGATCTGGACCAAGGAATGATCTGGACCAAGGAATGATCTGGACCAAGGACTGATCTGGACCAAGGACTAATGTGGATCAAGGACTAATGTGGATCAAGGACTGATGTGGATCAAGGCCTGATCTGGACCAAGGAATGATCTGGACCAAGGACTAATGTGGCTCAAGGACTAATGTGGATAAGGGACTGATGTGGATCAAGGACTGATCTGGACCAAGGAATGATCTGGACCAAGGACTGATGTGGATCAAGGACTAATGTGGATCAAGGACTGATGTGGATCAAGGACTAATCTGGACCAAGGACTGATCTGGACCAAGGACTGATGTGGATCAAGGACTGATGTGGATCAAGGACTGATCTGGATCAATGACTGATCTGGATCAATGACTGATCTGGATCAAGGAATGATCTGGACCAAGGACTGATCTGGACCAAGGACTAATGTGGATCAAGGACTAATGTGGATCAAGGACTGATGTGGATCAAGGACTGATGTGGATCAAGGCCTGATCTAGACCAAGGAATGATCTGGACCAAGGACTAATGTGGATCAAGGACTAATGTGGATAAGGGACTGATGTGGATCAAGGACTGATCTGGACCAAGGAATGATCTGGACCAAGGACTGATGTGGATCAAGGACTAATGTGGATCAAGGACTGATGTGGATCAAGGACTGATGTGGATCAAGGACTGATCTGGACCAAGGACTAATGTGGATCAAGGACTAATGTGGATAAGGGACTGATGTGGATCAAGGACTGATCTGGACCAAGGAATGATCTGGACCAAGGACTGATGTGGATCAAGTATGATCTGGATCAAGGAATGATCTGGATCAAGGAATGATCTGGACCAAGGAATGATCTGGACCAAGGAATGATCTGGACCAAGGACTGATCTGGACCAAGGACTGATCTGGACCAAGGACTGATCTGGACCAAGGAATGATCTGGACCAAGGACTGATGTGGACCAAGTACTGATCTGGATCAAAGACTGATCTGGACCAAGGAATGATCTGGACCAAGGACTGATGTGGATCAAGGACTAATGTGGATCAAGGACTGATGTGGATCAAGGACTGATGTGGATCAAGGACTGATGTGGATCAAGGACTGATCTGGACCAAGGACTAATGTGGATCAAGGACTAATGTGGATAAAGGACTGATGTGGATCAAGGACTGATGTGGACCAAGGACTGATCTGGACCAAGGACTGATGTGGACCAAGGACTGATCTGGACCAAGGACTGATCTGGACCAAGGAATGATCTGGACCAAGGACTGATGTGGATCAAGGACTGATGTGGATCAAGGACTAATGTGGATAAGGGACTGATGTGGATCAAGGACTGATCTGGACCAAGGACTGATCTGGACCAAGGAATGATCTGGACCAAGGACTGATCTGGACCAAGGAATGATCTGGACCAAGGACTGATGTGGATCAAGGACTGATCTGGATCAACAACTGATCTGGACCAAGGAATGATCTGGACCAAGGACTTATCTGGACCAAGGACTGATCTGGACCAAGGACTGATCTGGACCAAGGACTGATCTGGACCAAGGACTGATCTGGACCAAGGACTGATCTGGACCAAGGAATGATCTGGATCAAGGACTGATGTGGATCAAGGACTGATCTGGACCAAGGACTAATGTGGATCAAGGACTAATGTGGATAAGGGACTGATGTGGATCAAGGACTGATCTGGACCAAGGAATGATCTGGACCAAGGACTGATGTGGATCAAGGACTGATGTGGATCAAGGACTGATCTGGATCAATGACTGATCTGGATCAAGGACTGATGTGGATCAAGGACTGATCTGGACCAAGGACTAATGTGGATCAAGGACTAATGTGGATAAGGGACTGATGTGGATCAAGGACTGATCTGGACCAAGGAATGATCTGGACCAAGGACTGATCTGGACCAAGGACTAATGTGGATCAAGGACTAATGTGGATCAAGGACTGATGTGGATCAAGGACTGATGTGGATCAAGGACTGATCTGGACCAAGGACTAATGTGGATCAAGGACTAATGTGGATAAGGGACTGATGTGGATCAAGGACTGATCTGGACCAAGGAATGATCTGGACCAAGGACTGATGTGGATCAAGGACTGATGTGGATCAAGGACTGATCTGGATCAATGACTGATCTGGATCAATGACTGATCTGGATCAAGGAATGATCTGGACCAAGGACTGATCTGGACCAAGGACTAATGTGGATCAAGGACTAATGTGGATCAAGGACTGATGTGGATCAAGGACTGATGTGGATCAAGGACTAATGTGGATCAAGGACTAATGTGGATAAGGGACTGATGTGGACCAAGGACTGATCTGGACCAAGGACTGATCTGGTCCAAGGACTGATCTGGACCAAGGACTGATCTGGATCAAGGACTAATGTGGATCAAGGACTGATGTGGATCAAGGACTAATGTGGATCAAGGACTGATGTGGATCAAGGACTGATGTGGATCAAGGACTGATCTGGACCAAGGAATAATGTGGATCAAGGACTAATGTGGATAAGGGACTGATGTGGATCAAGGACTGATCTGGACCAAGGAATAATCTGGACCAAGGACTGATGTGGATCAAGAACTGATCTGGACCAAGAACTGATCTGGACCAAGGACTGATCTGGACCAAGGACTGATCTGGACCAAGGACTAATGTGGATCAAGGACTAATGTGGATAAGGGACTGATGTGGATCAAGGACTGATCTGGACCAAGGAATGATCTGGACCAAGGACTGATGTGGATCAAGGACTAATGTGGATAAAGGACTGATGTGGATCAAGGACTGATCGGGATCAAGGACTGATCTGGACCAAGGAATGATCTGGACCAAGGACTAATGTGGATCAAGGACTGATGTGGATCAAGGACTGATCTGGATCAATGACTGATCTGGATCAAGGACTGATCTGGAGCAAGGACTGATGTGGATCAAGGACTAATGTGGATCAAGGACTAATGTGGATAAAGGACTGATGTGGATCAAGGACTGATCTGGACCAAGGAATGATCTGGACCAAGGACTGATGTGGATCAAGGACTAATGTGGATCAAGGACTGATGTGGATCAAGGACTGATGTGGATCAAGGACTGATGTGGATCAAGGACTGATCTGGACCAAGGACTAATGTGGATCAAGGACTAATGTGGATAAGGGACTGATGTGGATCAAGGACTGATCTGGACCAAGGAATGATCTGGACCAAGGACTGATCTGGACCAAGGAATGATCTGGACCAAGGACTGATGTGGATCAAGGACTGATATGGACCAAGGAATGATCTGGACCAAGGACTAATGTGGATCAAGGACTAATGTGGATAAGGGACTGATGTGGATCAAGGACTGATCTGGACCAAGGAATGATCTGGACCAAGGACTGATGTGGATCAAGGACTAATGTGGATCAAGGACTGATGTGGATCAAGGACTGATGTGGATCAAGGACTGATCTGGACCAAGGACTAATGTGGATCAAGGACTAATGTGGATAAGGGACTGATGTGGATCAAGGACTGATCTGGACCAAGGAATGATCTGGACCAAGGACTGATGTGGATCAAGGACTAATGTGGATCAAGGACTGATGTGGATCAAGGACTGATGTGGATCAAGGACTGATGTGGATCAAGGACTGATCTGGACCAAGGACTAATGTGGATCAAGGACTAATGTGGATAAGGGACTGATGTGGATCAAGGACTGATCTGGACCAAGGAATGATCTGGACCAAGGACTAATGTGGATCAAGGACTAATGTGGATCAAGGACTGATGTGGATCAAGGACTAATCTGGACCAAGGACTAATGTGGATCAAGGACTAATGTGGATAAGGGACTGATGTGGACCAAGGACTGATCTGGATCAGGGACTAATGTGGATCAAGGACTAATGTGGATCAAGGACTGATCTGGATCAAGGACTGATCTGGACCAAGGAATGATCTGGACCAAGGACTGATGTGGATCAAGGACTAATGTGGATCAAGGACTGATGTGGACCAAGGACTGATGTGGATCAAGGACTGATGTGGATCAAGGACTGATCTGGACCAAGGACTAATGTGGATCAAGGACTAATGTGGATAAGGGACTGATGTGGATCAAGGACTGATCTGGACCAAGGAATGATCTGGACCAAGGACTAATGTGGATCAAGGACTGATGTGGATCAAGGACTGATGTGGATCAAAGACTGATCTGGATCAAGGAATGATCTGGACCAAGGACTGATCTGGACCAAGGACTAATGTGGACCAAGGACTAATGTGGACCAAGGACTGATCTGGACCAAGGAATGATCTGGACCAAGGACTAATGTGGATCAAGGACTGATGTGGATCAAGGACTGATCTGATTCGAAGACTGATCTGAATCAAGGACTGATGTGGATCAAGGACTGATCTGGATCAAGGACTGATGTGGATAAGGGACTGATGTGGATCAAGGACTGATCTGGACCAAGGAATGATCTGGACCAAGGACTGATGTGGATCAAGGACTGATGTGGATCAAGGACTGATCTGGACCAAGGACTAATGTGGATCAAGGACTAATGTGGATAAGGGACTGATGTGGATCAAGGAATGATCTGGACCAAGGAATGATCTGGACCAAGGACTAATGTGGATCAAGGACTAATGTGGATAAGGGACTGATGTGGATCAAGGACTGATCTGGACCAAGGAATGATCTGGACCAAGGACTAATGTGGATCAAGGACTAATGTGGATCAAGGACTGATGTGGATCAAGGACTGATCTGGATCAATGACTGATCTGGATCAATGACTGATCTGGATCAAGGAATGATCTGGACCAAGGACTGATGTGGACCAAGGACTAATGTGGATAAGGGACTGATGTGGATCAAGGATGATCTGGACCAAGGAATGATCTGGACCAAGGACTGATGTGGATCAAGGACTAATGTGGATCAAGGACTGATGTGGATCAAGGACTGATGTGGATCAAGGACTGATCTGGACCAAGGACTAATGTGGATCAAGGACTAATGTGGATAAGGGACTGATGTGGATCAAGGACTGATCTGGACCAAGGACTGATCTGGACCAAGGAATGATCTGGACCAAGGACTGATGTGGATCAAGGACTGATGTGGATCAAGGACTGATCTGGATCAATGACTGATCTGGATCAATGACTGATCTGGATCAAGGAATGATCTGGACCAAGGACTGATCTGGACCAAGGACTAATGTGGATCAAGGACTAATGTGGATCAAGGACTGATGTGGATCAAGGACTGATGTGGATCAAGGACTGATCTGGACCAAGGACTAATGTGGATCAAGGACTAATGTGGATAAGGGACTGATGTGGATCAAGGACTGATCTGGACCAAGGAATGATCTGGACCAAGGACTGATGTGGATCAAGGACTAATGTGGATCAAGGACTGATCTGGACCAAGGACTAATGTGGATCAAGGACTAATGTGGATAAGGGACTGATGTGGATCAAGGACTGATCTGGACCAAGGAATGATCTGGACCAAGGACTGATGTGGATCAAGGACTAATGTGGATCAAGGACTGATGTGGATCAAGGACTAATCTGGACCAAGGACTAATGTGGATCAAGGACTAATGTGGATAAAGGACTAATGTGGATCAAGGACTGATCTGGATCAACAACTGATCTGGACCAAGGAATGATCTGGACCAAGGAATGATCTGGACCAAGGAATGATCTGGACCAAGGACTGATGTGGATCAAGGACTGATGTGGATCAAGGACTGATGTGGATCAAGGACTGATGTGGATCAAGGACTGATCTGGACCAAGGACTAATGTGGATCAAGGACTAATGTGGATAAGGGACTGATGTGGATCAAGGACTGATCTGGACCAAGGAATGATCTGGACCAAGGACTGATGTGGATCAAGGACTGATGTGGATCAAGGACTGATCTGGATCAAGGACTGATCTGGACCAAGGAATAATGTGGATCAAGGACTAATGTGGATAAGGGACTGATGTGGATCAAGGACTGATCTGGACCAAGGAATGATCTGGACCAAGGACTAATGTGGATCAAGGACTAATGTGGATCAAGGACTGATGTGGATCAAGGACTAATCTGGACCAAGGACTAATGTGGATCAAGGACTGATCTGGATCAATGAAGGATCTGGACCAAGGAATGATCTGGACCAAGGAATGACCTGGACCAAGGACTGATCTGGACCAAGGAATGATCTGGACCAAGGACTGATGTGGATCAAGGACTAATGTGGATCAAGGACTGATGTGGATCAAGGACTAATCTGGACCAAGGACTGATGTGGATCAAGGACTAATGTGGATAAGGGACTGATGTGGATCAAGGACTGATCTGGACCAAGGAATGATCTGGACCAAGGACTGATGTGGATCAAGGACTAATGTGGATCAAGGACTGATGTGGACCAAGGACTAATGTGGATCAAGGACTAATGTGGATAAGGGACTGATGTGGATCAAGGACTGATCTGGACCAAGGACTGATCTGGACCAAGGAATGATCTGGACCAAGGAATGATCTGGACCAAGGAATGATCTGGACCAAGGAATGATCTGGACCAAGGACTAATGTGGATCAAGGACTAATGTGGATAAGGGACTGATGTGGATCAAGGACTGATGTGGATCAAGGACTGATGTGGATCAAGGAATGATCTGGACCAAGGAATGATCTGGACCAAGGACTGATCTGGACCAAGGACTGATCTGGACCAAGGACTGATCTGGACCAAGGAATGATCTGGACCAAGGACTGATGTGGATCAAGGACTAATGTGGATCAAGGACTGATGTGGATCAAGGACTGATGTGGATCAAGGACTGATCTGGACCAAGGACTAATGTGGATCAAGGACTGATCTGATCTGGACCAAGGAATGATCTGGACCAAGGAATGATCTGGACCAAGGAATGATCTGGACCAAGGAATGATCTGGACCAAGGACTGATGTGGACCAAGGAATGATGTGGATCAAGGACTGATCTGGATCAAGGACTGATGTGGATCAAGGACTGATCTGATTCAAAGACTGATCTGAATCAAGGACTGATGTGGATCAAGGACTGATCTGGACCAAGGAATGATCTGGACCAAGGACTAATGTGGATCAAGGACTAATGTGGATAAGGGACTGATGTGGATCAAGGACTGATCTGGACCAAGGAATGATCTGGACCAAGGACTGATGTGGATCAAGGACTGATGTGGATCAAGGACTGATGTGGATCAAGGACTGATGTGGATCAAGGACTGATCTGGACCAAGGACTAATGTGGATCAAGGACTAATGTGGATAAGGGACTGATGTGGATCAAGGACTGATCTGGACCAAAGAATGATCTGGACCAAGGACTGATCTGGACCAAGGACTGATCTGGACCAAGGACTAATGTGGATCAAGGACTGATCTGGACCAAGGACTGATGTGGATCAAGGACTAATGTGGATCAAGGACTAATGTGGATAAGGGACTGATGTGGATCAAGGACTGATCTGGACCAAGGAATGATCTGGACCAAGGACTAATGTGGATCAAGGACTAATGTGGATAAAGGACTGATGTGGATCAAGGACTGATGTGGACCAAGGAATGATCTGGACCAAGGACTGATGTGGATCAAGGACTGATGTGGATCAAGGACTGATCTGGACAAGGAATGATCTGGACCAAGGACTAATGTGGATCAAGGACTAATGTGGATAAGGGACTGATGTGGATCAAGGACTGATCTGGACCAAGGAATGATCTGGACCAAGGACTGATGTGGATCAAGGACTGATGTGGATCAAGGACTGATCTGGATCAAGGACGGATCTGGACCAAGGACTGATCTGGAGCAAGGACTAATGTGGATCAAGGACTAATGTGGATAAGGGACTGATGTGGATCAAGGACTGATCTGGACCAAGGAATGATCTGGACCAAGGACTAATGTGGATCAAGGACTAATGTGGATCAAGGACTGATGTGGATCAAGGACTAATCTGGACCAAGGACTAATGTGGATCAAGGACTAATGTGGATAAGGGACTGATGTGGATCAAGGACTGATCTGGACCAAGGAATGATCTGGACCAAGGACTGATGTGGATCAAGGACTAATGTGGATCAAGGACTGATGTGGATCAAGGACTGATGTGGATCAAGGACTGATGTGGATCAAGGACTGATCTGGACCAAGGACTAATGTGGATCAAGGACTAATGTGGATAAAGGACTGATGTGGATCAAGGACTGATCTGGACCAAGGAATGATCTGGACCAAGGACTGATGTGGATCAAGGACTGATGTGGATCAAGGACTGATCTGGATCAATGACTGATCTGGATCAATGACTGATCTGGATCAAGGAATGATCTGGACCAAGGACTGATCTGGACCAAGGACTAATCTGGACCAAGGACTAATGTGGATCAAGGACTGATGTGGATCAAGGACTGATGTGGATCAAGGCCTGATCTAGACCAAGGAATGATCTGGACCAAGGACTAATGTGGATCAAGGACTAATGTGGATAAGGGACTGATGTGGATCAAGGACTGATCTGGACCAAGGAATGATCTGGACCAAGGACTGATGTGGATCAAGGACTAATGTGGATCAAGGACTGATGTGGATCAAGGACTGATGTGGATCAAGGACTGATCTGGACCAAGGACTAATGTGGATCAAGGACTAATGTGGATAAGGGACTGATGTGGATCAAGGACTGATCTGGACCAAGGAATGATCTGGACCAAGGACTGATGTGGATCAAGGACTAATGTGGATCAAGGACTGATGTGGATCAAGGACTGATGTGGATAAAGGACTGATCTAGATCAAGGACTGATCTGGACCAAGGAATGATCTGGACCAAGGACTGATGTGGATCAAGGACTAATGTGGATCAAGGACTAATGTGGATCAAGGACTAATGTGGATCAAGGACTGATGTGGATCAAGGACTAATCTGGACCAAGGACTAATGTGGATCAAGGACTAATGTGGATAAGGGACTGATGTGGATCAAGGACTGATCTGGACCAAGGAATGATCTGGACCAAGGACTGATGTGGATCAAGGACTGATCTGGACCAAGGACTGATCTGGACCAAGGACTGATCTGGACCAAGGACTAATCTGGATCAGGGACTAATGTGGATCAAGGACTAATGTGGATCAAGGACTGATCTGGATCAACAACTGATCTGGACCAAGGAATGATCTGGACCAAGGAATTATCTGGACCAAGGAATTATCTGGACCAAGGACTGATCTGGATCAACAATGATCTGGACCAAGGAATTATCTGGACCAAGGACTGATCTGGATTAACGAATGATCTAAATCAAGGACTGATCTGGATGAAGGACTGATGTGGATCAAGGACTGATCTGATTCGAAGACTGATCTGAATCAAGGACTGATGTGGATCAAGGACTGATCTGGATCAAGGACTGATGTGGATCAAGGACTGATCTGATTCAAAGACTGATCTGAATCAAGGACTGATCTGATTCAAGGACTGATATGGACCAAGGACTGATCTGGACCAAGGACTGATCTGGACCAAGGACTGATCTGGACCAAGGACTGATCTGGACCAAGGACTGATCTGGACCAAGGAATGATCTGGACCAAGGACTGATGTGGACCAAGTACTGATCTGGATCAAAGACTGATCTGGATCAAGGAATGATCTGGACCAAGGACTGATGTGGATCAAGGACTGATGTGGATCAAGGACTGATCTGATTCAAAGACTGATCTGAATCAAGGACTGATGTGGATCAAGGACTGATCTGATCTGGACCAAGGAATGATCTGGACCAAGGACTGATCTGGACCAAGGAATGATCTGGACCAAGGAATGATCTGGACCAAGGAATGATCTGGACCAAGGAAGGATCTGGACCAAGGAATGATCTGGACCAAGGAATGATCTGGACCAAGGAATGATCTGGACCAAGGAAGGATCTGGACCAAGGAATGATCTGGACCAAGGAATGATCTGGACCAAGGACTGATCTGGACCAAGGACTAATGTGGATCAAGGACTGATCTGGACCAAGGACTGATGTGGATCAAGGACTGATGTGGATCAAGGACTGATCTGGATCAATGACTGATCTGGACCAAGGAATGACCTGGATCAAGGACTAATGTGGATCAAGGACTGATGTGGATCAAGGACTGATCTGGATCAACGACTGATCTGGACCAAGGAATGATCTGGACCAAGGAATTATCTGGACCAAGGAATTATCTGGACCAAGGAATTATCTGGACCAAGGACTGATGTGGACCAAGGAATGATCTGGACCAAGGACTGATGTGGACTAAGGAATTATCTGAACCAAGGAATTATCTGGACCAAGGACTGATCTGGACCCTTTTTTATCAAAAACTACTGAACTGCCTTCTTCCACCTGTAAAACAGGTTGATGCAGAAACACTATTTTATACATGTATTACTTCTAGCAGAGATACTTGAATATTTGTCCCCATTTACTGACCAGATTAGCACTGCTGCCACAGGGACCATGTCAGTCTGGATGACAACCTACACTTATGTTTTTATAACAAAACAAACATAACAAACACGCCTCTGGAGAGAATACAACAGATCTGTAACCCCACTGAAACACAGGGAACTCTAAATAACAGATACAAACTACAGCGTGATGTGATCTGTGACCCTGCATGTTTACTGTGTAGTCACAATAATAAACCTGTCTTAGATTAAATAAATGGCTGGTTTGAACAGTAGAAATCATAATGAGCACAAAGCGAGCTGGGTATATTTTATAAGAGCAAAAATAATCTTAGTTTTTAATTCCTCTGATTTTCATTCTGTTAAAAGCAAAAAGGAAAAAAGAGAAAAAGCAGAGAAGTCCGACTCACAGTCTAACTAAGACTTCGCTAATGATGCTGACTCTGTCATGGCTGCTGTAACCACTTGGCTTTGGGATCAGCCTGAAGGCAGAGGATGACTGGAGGAGAGAAGCCACACAGCTGCCTTTTTTCATCCCCTGGTAGCTGAACGAGTGCAGCAGCTGTGGGTTTAAATGAATATCTTACTTCTATTTTACTTAGTTCCCCTCCAACCATCTGAGTCTCCACAAATGCTAGCAATGCTGGACATACTGTAGGTAACTGAGTAACTTTATTTTTAAGCCCAAAATAACCAGTTAATGATCATGTTACTGCTGATTATTATGATCCATCTCCAGCATCATTTCAGAGCTGAAAAATTCCTGCAGGAATTCAGAAAATCTCTTCAAATGAGTCCTGCTTGTTTTGTTGCCTTGAACATTTCAACATGTTGCTCATGTGTGTTTTACTGAAAATATGACGGATCGAGTTCTTTCTATTACAAAACACGACTAGTGAGAAATGACAAGCAGCTACAGTGAACCTGCCAGGGCTGTGTTGATTTCAGATAGTGACAGATTTCAGTCAATGCTTCGTTTCAACTGCAGATAATAAATGTAGGTCTAGTACATAATTCTAAACCCATAAGAAAGGGGAACCATAAAAAAACTGGGATCAGTGAGATGATTTTCTTGCTTTTTCTCAGGAGAACTTTTGCAGGTTCACCTAATGTCTGCAACAAAACTTGGATTCACATGCTGCTGTTCAACACCACAAACATGGAGTTCACACTGTGGACATACTTATTATATACCTGCACAATTCATGAAAAAACCCTCATAATGCACAAAGTCTACATCAGGCCATCTGCACAAGAACCAAAGCAAGTATCAAATCTGTGTCATGTTGTTTAAAATGTTTAGATCTGCAGGCAAGATGAATAAATACAGTATTAATGGAAAAGAAAAAAACATAACATGAAGTTTACAAATGTATGTTTTTTTAAATGAGATATGTAACAACAAGCTGCCTGAAACTGATAAAAAAATGCATTTTATTGGGTAAAAACAAACAGAGTTATTTAAAATGTATCTTGGATCTCAGTAAAACTATAGATACTTGTTGAAGAACTCAAATATATGAAGCAAGATATATAGAAAGATGTAGCAAAGAAATAAATGATAAATCTTGAATATTAGGGCAGTAGCGATACATTATTCCATGATACGATACGTATCTCGATACATTGTTCACCATACGATACATTAAAACTTTACTTTGTTTTACATTTTTAACAAAACAAAACTCGCTGGATAATATTTATTTAGTTTTAGAGGAACTATTATTTATTAAAATGATGTCTAACACTGAATGTGGGCCCCTATGGACCCTAGAATCAAGTCAGTGAGAATCTACAAACATTAAACGAGGGGGCGTGTCCAGACCTTTGTATGTGTATGTGATGAATGAACAGGGTTGGTGGAGTGTTCTTACCTTGATCCTGGGCATAGTGACAGTGGGAGGTCTGGCCTTGGCCACGAAGCTGAGTGAGGAGCCTCTTTCCACCAGGTGCCTGGTGTAGGGCATGTACACGCGGCCATTTGGTCCAAACACAAAGTCCTCTCGGAGACCATCGACTAACATGATAACTACTCTTTTAAAAAGAGGCTGAGGCAGGCGGGTGGAGTTAGAAGAGCTTCCTGTGGTGTGAGAGTAAGAGCTTAGCAGACAGGACAGGACGGACAGGTAGATGATGACGCAGTGAACTCACCTGTCAGCGGCTCCGATGGCTGATCGGACAACCTGCTCTTGGATGAGAAAGATGATTTAACAGGAACCGGAAAAAATCCCCGCAGGAACAGCGCAACACCGAGCACCTCAAATATTAAAATGAAGCAAGCGAACACAGACGAGCGGACTTTCATTGTGGCGATATGGTGACCTCATTAAAGAAAAAACAACTCCTGATGAAAAATAAATGAATGACAACCAGCCGACATGTCGCTCCTTACAGTTTGTCAGAAACAAAGAAGCTGAAGCTGCCAAACATCACGTTAAACACGCTGTAAAATAACATACTGCAAAACCGAGTGTCTCAGTTTGTTACGAAATCCAGACACCGTCTATATTTATGTCCGAAAAATAGTAATTCCAGTCAGCGCTGTAGCCATTCATAACAACTTCCGCATTGACGCCAGAAAACTATGGATGGGGCGTGGAACCAAACAACACCAATACGCTTTTTCCTCAGATTAACAAATCCAGTGTTTGGTCATCAAGTGGAAGTGATCAAGCTTTTGTTTTTACACTTGTTTAATGAAAATTAATAGAATAATATCCACGTAAATGTAAAGACTGATTTTAGATATAAAAGGGAACTATGTAAGTCATAACTAGGCCATAACCAAAAGGAGTTATGCATAAAGTTGTTAACCATTGTTTATAAAATAACAGCAACTCTGTCAAAAAGTATGTGCATCCAGAGGATGTCTGCTTTTTTTGGTTTCCATCTAACTGCAGTTTTCCCAACAAGATATGTGGACCATATTCCATATAAATACATTTTGCAGTAGACTATTACGAGATTATTTTACAAGCATATGATCATTAATATTGGATGTCAAGGCAAAATTAACAGAGTAAAAGCTATGTAATCATGATCTTTAAAGCTATATTCTGCTGTGGATGGTATCAATTTTTAATCTGTAAATATTTATTTTTACAATAGTTTCCAACAAATAAAAAATGTTGGTTTATTCAAGTTAGGAGAACTTATTTACTAAAACCACTACCATAAAAACCTGCTTTTAACTTCACTGAGTCTTTCATCTAGATTCTAGAAAACATTTCATCCTGCTAAAATTCAGTTTGTCAGACTCTTTATTTTTACAACAGAGGGATGTCAGTTGAATCCCATATCAGATCTACTTGATAACAACAGCACCATGTAACGTGAAGGCACTTTTTTATCAGGCAGCTCCAGCTGTGAAGGATGGTATCAAGCTGCATTTTGAGGATGATATTAATGTGACCACATGGTGGCAGGAAATCAGTGCAGAACAGAATGAAATACTCTGGTGTTTGAGCTTCTGCTGCCATCTACAGGGAGAACTTCATAAAGAATGTTCAATTGCATTGCTTGAGATACAACACATACTTCCAAAAGTACTGGGACATCCCTCCAAATCACTGAATTCAGGTGATCTGATCACTTTCATGATCATGGGTGTAAAAAAATCCAGACTGCTTCCACAAACATTTGTAAAAGAATAAGTTAGTCTCAGAAACTCACTGATTTTGAGCATTGTATTATAATGTCACCTGTGATATTTGTGAAATTTTCCCATTATTAAATATTACACAGTTGACTGTTTGGTGTAGTACAATAAAGTGGAAGCTATTGGGAACTCAGAGTGGGGTCAGCTAACAGGTACAGCTCTGAATTCTCCTGCTGAGTCAGCAGCTACAGAAACCCAAACTTTGTGTCTTTCAGATTAGCTCGAGAACAGTGTGTAGAGAGTTTCATGGAATGGGTTTCCAGGGCCGAACAGCTACATCCATCCTTACATCATCAAGTGTGATGCAAAGGGTCTGATTCAGTGATGTAACGAATGCTGCTACTGGACTGTGGAGGCAGAGCATCAGAGCAGGTGATGTAAAGATTTAGAACAAATTGATAAAGTCTAGATCTGTTTTGTGGACTGATCTGGATCCTCTTGAGTTGATTGTTCAAAGGAGGATGAAGAACATGATGGAAAACCCTCATCATCCTCTTCAGAACACTCAGTTAAAACAACTAAATACTCCTTTTGGGATTAATAAAGTATGATTGAAGTGTAAGTTTGGTGGAGGAGGCGTTATGATGTGGGGTTGGTTTCAGGGTTTGGACTCATCCTTTTAGTTCCAGTAAAAGAAACTTGTAATGCTTCGGATCATGCAAAAATAACCTGTTTAAA
Source organism: Pachypanchax playfairii (assembly GCA_006937955.1). NCBI lineage: Eukaryota > Metazoa > Chordata > Actinopteri > Cyprinodontiformes > Aplocheilidae > Pachypanchax > Pachypanchax playfairii. The sequence goes on from SSNP01000086.1 coordinate 1,890,977, forward strand.
ATCCAAAAGAAAACACAATGAGATTTAGGAGAATCTTTTTTTATTTTTCTTTCCTCTTCAAAACATTAATAAAGGCGTCTTTAGGAATTTCCACATTGCCAATTCTCCTCATCTTCTTTTTACCTTCGGCTTGTTTCTTCAAGAGCTTCATCTTCCGTGTTATGTCGCCTCCATACTACCAACAACAAAAAAACCAAACAAGATCCATTACATGTTTGACAGCCATTTCTTTTTGCAGAGAGGGAAAAATATACATTTACTTACACACTTTGCAAGAACATTTTTCCTGTAGGGTTTTATTCTGAAAGGGGAACACGCATCCTGGTTATAACTCATTTATGTGAAAGTTGTATTTTAGCATTATTTTTCCTCTCATGCATTTACTTTGAGTAGATTCTCTACTTACGTTTCTCTTGCGATGACCTTACTTCCAATGGCTGCCTGTACTGCTATCTCAAACATCTGTCTAGGAATGGATTCCTTCAGGCGTTCACACATGGCTTTCCCTGTACTGTAGGCACGATCCCTGTAACAAAATCATATTTAACCCGAAGACACAAACCTATACACTATATTACCAAAAGTATTGGCTCACCTGCCTTTACTCATACTATGAACTGAAGTGTCATCCCATTCCTAACCCATAGAGTTCAATATGATGTCGGTCCACCTTTTGCAGCTATTACAGCTTCAACTCTTCTGGGAAGGCTGTCCACAAGGTTGAGGAGAGTGTTTATAGGGATTTTTGACCATTCTTCCAAAAGTGCATTGGTGAGGTCACACACTGATGTTGGTCGAGAAGGCCTGGCTCTCAGTCTCCGCTCCAATTCATCCCAAAGGTGTTCTATCGGGTTCAGGTCAGGACTCTGTGCAGGCCAGTCAAGTTCATCCACACCAGACTCTGCCATCCATGTCTTTATGGACCTTGCTTTGTGCACTGGTGCACAGTCATGTTGGAAGAGGAAGGGGTCCGCTCCAAACTGTTGCCACAAGGTTGGGAACATGGAATTGTCCAAAATGCTTTGGTATCCTGAAGCATTCAAAGTTCCTTTCACTGGAACTAAGGGGCCAAGCCCAGCTCCTAAAAAACAACCCCACACCATAATTCCTCCTCCACCAAATTTCACAGTCGGCACAATGCAGTCTGAAATGTACCGTTCTCCTGGCAACCTCCAAACCCAGACTCGTCCATCAGATTGCCAAATGGAAAAGCGTGATTCATCACTCCAGAGAACGCGTCTCCACTGCTCTAGAGGCCAGTGGCGGCGTGCTTTACACCATTGCATCTGACGCTTTGCATTGCACTTGATGATGTGTGGCTTGGCTGCAGCTGCTCGGCCATGGAAACCCATTCCATGAAGCTCTCTGCGTACTGTACTTGGGCTAATCTGAAGGTCACATGAAGTTTGTAGCTCTGTAGCAATTGACTGTGCAGAAAGTCGGCGACCTCTTTGCACTATGCGTTTCAGGATCCGCTGACCCCTCTCCGTCACTTTACGTGGTCTACCACTTCGTGGCTGAGTTGCTGTTGTTCCCAAACGCTTCCATTTTGTTATAATAGAGCTGACAGTTGACTGTGGAATATTTAGGAGCGAGGAAATTTCACGACTGGATTTGTTGCACAGGTGGCATCCTATGACAGTTCCACGCTGGAATTCACTGAGCTCCTGAGAGCCGCCCATTCTTTCACAAATGTCTTGCTTCACAGTCTGCATGCCTGAATGCTTGACTTTATACACCTGTGGCCAGGCCAAGTGATTAGGACACCTGATTCTGATCATTTGAATGGATGAGCGAATACTTTTGGTAATATAGTGTATGAAACCAATACTAAAACAGCTTGACACAGATGGAAAAGCAAACAAGTGTGATCCACATTGTAAATTTATCTGTACTCATGTCTTAAAATTACAGTCAACTTATTTTTTTCTTCACTTTGCAATATTTTAAGGTGGTTTTGATTAACAGGTTAACAGATGTTCTGACAGTCCTCCAAAGTTTGTGACAGTATATTTTCATTAAAGAACACAGAAAGGAGAGAAGAACAAATAAGATTTATGGGGCCTAAAAGCTCAACATCATCTGAACAGTATTTAAATGTCTTTAAGAAACAAAAACAACAAAATCTTCCAAATACCAAATAAAGAACTTGAGAGCTGAATCATCCATAAACTGTATGTCATGGTTTTAATCAATATCTCTTTGGGAATCACCTTGTTGGTGATAAAACAGAATTTTATATATTATCATTAAGTTTTTTTTAACTCTGATTATCTCAAGTTCCTTTTGTTCAGATAAATATAATATTCCTGAACACTGACATGTTTTGACTGTCATCTGAGGACTTCTTCAGAAACTTAACCAAAGAAATGGGAACAAATTGTTTCCTTTTAACAGGCGGTTGTTAAAAACAATCAGCTAGATACAATTTAGAACTGGATCTGTGCCAAGTTCTCTGTTAGACTGTCTAAATTCAAGTTTTATTGTTTGACTAAAACTTTTGCTCTAAAATTTGAGACCGGTACATATCTCGTTATCCAGGTTCCTACATGAAAGCTATGCAGAATGAAGGCTGAGCTGTCTGAAGCCAACATACAGTTGTTCATATGGAACACATGTAAAAGTCACTAACAGCTGAGTGAATCTAGGTTTAGTGTGAAGGCACTGACACGACGGAGCTTTTCTCAGTAAATTGTAGCATCTTTCAGCTGTTCAGGTCTGTTTAGGCTCCTGTACTTTATGAAAGAGGCCATTTCATACAAATTTCAGGACTTTGTGGTTATTTCTTAAGTATTAACCAGTAATATGAAACATTTTATATCTAAAAAACATCAGGAAACACTTTTTAACAGACCTTTCAATCTGTCTGCATTAAAATTTGGCTGGTTAAATCACTATTCGGCAGCAGCTCGTTCATATTCATTATTCTAATTTGCTGGACTCTGATTGGCTAACAAACTAGCCTATGAGAGCAAGGTATACTGTTTCCTGCCCCGTTGCGCATGGTAACACCAGACGTCATGTCTTCCGGTTGGTTACGTCTTTATGCTAACAGCTTTTAGCCAGCAGCATGCAAGGCGTGGTTTCAACTGCAGGAGCTGATGAATACTAACGAACAAAGGAGTTGTGATGAAACAGATACAGGCCGTTCGGACTCGGGAGAACTCGGGTTTTATCACCACCTGCGTAGTTTGAGAGATTAAAACTGAAAGAGAAGTTGTTGACCTGTTTTCACCCACTATGAAGGTAAGAACACCTGTGGAGCTAAAATATTCAACAGAAACCTCAGAAAAACTGTTTTTAATGGAAGGGACTCTTTAAATTCTGATCTGATGTAGTTCGACCCAGTAGCACGATTTTCATGACTTGGGTTTTGGATGTCACCACACTGGATCAGAAATGAAACAACTGAGATGCAGATTTTCACCTTTACAAGAAGTTGAACCAAAACATTCTGTAAACATTTAGGAATTACAACTATTTTTATACAATGTCTCATTTCAGGGGCTCAAAAGTAATTGGACAAATTAACATTAACCTAAATAAAATGTTCATTTTAATACTTTGTTGAGAATCCTTTGCAGGCAGTGACTACCTGAAGTCTGTTTTACAACTGAACTGCTTTTTTAGATGTTTTTTTGTTCAATCTGTCCTTTTTTATTTTTGAGACTGATTGATAGTTTACATCTTGTGGTGAACCCTCTGTGCTTGCTCTCATGAAGTCTTCTCTTCATGGTAGACTTAAATACTTGTACACCATCATCCTGGAGAATGTTCTTCATTTGAGTGGATGCTGTAAAAGGGATTTTTCTTCATCATGGAAAGGATCCACCAGTCTTGTCTTCTGTGGGCGTCCAGGCCTTTTAAAAATACCGAGCTCACCAGGACGCTCTTTTTTTGTCAGAATGTACCAAACTGTTGATTTGGCCACTCCAAACATTTCCACTATCTGTCTGATGGATTTCTTCTTGTTTTCAGACTAAGAATGTTCTGTTTCACTTCTGCTGAAAGTTCTTTTAACTGCATGTTGTAGCTTAACAGCAACAGCCTCTAAATGCTAATATCACACCTGGAAGCAACTCCAGACCTGATGGATTAATGAGGGAACAACCCACACCTATCTATGGAATAGCTTTTGAGTCAGCTGTCCAATTACCTTTGTGTCCCTTAAAAATTAGAAGGTTAAATATTAAATTATTAAACCCGTCATCCAATTTGGACATGAGTCCCTTCAAATTAAAGCTGAGGAGCTTAACTTTAAGCCAAGTTAATTATATAACTGTATTTGGAATGTGTTTTGGTAAACAGATGAAATAACTAAACTTGAGTTAGTGTCCAAATATATATTGACCAGACTGTATAGTGTTATTCTGTCCAGTTTCTCAGCTGTCCTGGTCAGAAACACAAAGTCCTGTTCCAGTGTGTAAAGTCTGGTTCACGCTGGCTGCCAGCAAACAAGTTTTATGTCATCCTTAGTATCAGGTACATTTTATGCCTCACAGATGCTGGATAATTGCTCATAAATTATAACCTGGACAACAACATTAATATAGAGCCAAAGAGAGAGCAATGGAAAAATTAAGAAGATATTTTAAACCAGGAGTGTCTGTCTCCAGGTCTCGAGGGCCTCGTCCAGCATGTTTTAGATGTTTCAAATCCTCAGCATGTCAGCACATCCTTCAGATTCCTGTTAACGATCTGTTCATATGAATCAGGTGTGTTGAAGTACAAATCTAAAACATGCAGGATAGTGGATGTCGAGGCCTGGAGTTGGAATCTCATGCTTTAAAGAGGCCCTTCCATTAAAAACGGTTTTTCTGAGGTTTCTGTTGAATATTTTAGCTCCACAGGTGTTCTTACCTTCATAGTGGGTGAAAACAGGTCAACAACTTCTCTTTCAGTTTTAATCTCTCAAACTACGCAGGTGGTGATAAAACCCGAGTTCACCTGAGTTCAAACAGCCTGTATCTGTTTCATCACAACTCCTTTGTTCATTAGTATTCATCATCTCCCACAGTTGAAACCGTCTAGCATGCTGCTGGCTAAAAGCTGTTAGCATAAAGACGTAACAAACCGGACGACACGACGTCTGGTGTTACCATGCGCAGCGGGGCAGGAAACAGTATATCTTGCCAATCAGAGTCCAGCAAATTCGAATAGCGATTATAAACGAGCTGCTGCCGAAGCCTGACGGAACCAGATGAATTTTGACGCAGACAGATTGAAAGGTCTGTTAATCAGTGTTTCCTGATGTTTTTAGATATAAAAGGTTTCATATTAAAGGTTAATACTTAGAAATAAATAGAAAGTCTTGAAATCTTTGTGAAATGGCCTCTTTAAGAATTAATTTAGATTTAGATTACACAAATCTAAAGCAACTCAGATTATTTAATAAACAGATGGAGGTTGTTTTCACCATAAATCATCTTACCAGTTATTTTATTTGAAATGTACCTGTGAACAACTGTAGTGAGTTCTTCAACTGGTCGTCCATTCAGCAGGATGTCCATCTTTATTAAATCAGCAGCCTGGTAGCCTGCGTTCTCATAATCAAAGCTGTGGAGGAATATTAAATAAATAATAAAGAGTTTATCGACAGTCAGATGCACTTTGAAGCTTCTAATATTTACATTCTAATTATAAAGCATATTAGTGGATTCTCGCGAGATTTGGAGTTTTCCAAACCCACGAAAATCTGTCTAGTACTGCTCCAAAGCACATGTTGAAGAAATAACTTTTAATTTAATGGAATTTTTAATGGCAAATGCTGCTAATGTATGTTAAATCTGTTCTATGTCTAACACTGTCTAGTTATCTTTATATGTCTGTCTACAAGTATGAGTAAAAAAGTAAACTGGAACCAAATTCCTTGTGTGTGTAACATTCTGGGCCAAATAAACCTGATTCTGATTCATTTCTATAAACAACTCAATCTGTAATCAAATACTGGACAGAAACAAAAGGCAGCGACGTGCGCAGAGAAATCTACTTTTCTGAATGTCACACTCTCAACAAGCGAACTCTGAGCTAAGGAAACCATAAGGAAGCCATAATCTCTTTGTTTACATCTCTGGTTCTTCTTTTTGTCACTTCCGGTAAATGCACCTTCCTCAAAAATGTGCAGCAATATTCCATAAATCTGCATATTAGAGAATTTATTATAAAAAATATTGCATCCTGGTTTATGTGGAAAGGTGTCTACAGGGTACAAATCTGATATTCATTAATATAAAGTATTAAGATCACGTCACTTTAAAACATCATTCTACAAAAAACTATAAAAAACAGTATATAAAACAAAAACCTTCCACTCCTTTCATCAGGCAACACCATTTTAACAATATTTTATTATCAGGTATCTCTGCGACTGGCTGTTAATTTCAGGCTCAGATTAGAGCCAGGTGCTTTTCATGAACAGCGTTAACAATAGAATGTTTTATTCAAAGAATGAGGGTCTGAAATCCCAGATGTGAACCGAGGAAGGAGGTTTAAATTGCTGAGTGGATGTTCAGCCCCGATCAGTTGTTACTGAAAACATCTGGGGGAAATTACAGCTGACAAAGATGTTACTCAGAGCAAAGATTTCAGATGGTTAATTGGCCCAGTTGTCTGATAGAGCAGCAGGTTCAGTGGATAACTTCATCCATTTAAAGGATCAACTCCCATCCTTTACACAGAGAGACTCAGGCCGTTTCTCAGTATGGGTACTTGTGAGGACTTGTGTACTCACATACTTGAGAAACGTCATCAACAGTAGACCAAGTACTGTTCCAATTCCAAGTACACATCAAGGCAAGTATGCTCAACATCTTGCTACACCTATTTTATTAAGGATGCACTGATGCATCCTTCTGCGTACTTGGGTCAGCAAGATACCCATGATGCAGTGCGTCAAAAACCGTTTTACCTAATTAAAAAAAAAATGTTTATGTCTAACGTATTTTCTTTTTAATTTCTTTCACTTTTATTCTAAGATAGGACGTTTGTTTGTGTATTTCATGTCAGTTTTTTAACAGTAGCACAAAGCACCATTAGTTGCCATGACAACGCAGTACAGTTATGTTCTAAATGCCGTCCTTGTACTCCCGTACTCAGTGGTATGGACTTTCTAGTGTACTTGACAAGAAGGTTACTTGTCAAGACGCGCGAACATACTAGCGTATTTGAGTACTGAGAGACAGCCTCAGTGGAGGTTTCTGTTTCCCAGATGTTGAACACAGAGACACAAAATGTTCTGTTCATGCAGCTACAGTGGGGCAAAAAAGTATTTAGTCAGCCACCAATTGTGTAAGTTCTCCCACTTAAAAAGATCAGAGAGGCCTGTAATTTTCATCATAGGTATACCTCAACTATGAGAGACAAAATGAGGGAAAAAAATCCAGAAAATCACATTGTCTGATTTTTAAAGAATTTATTTGCAAATTACGGTGGAAAATAAGTATTTGGTCACCTACAAACAAGTAAGATTTCTGGCTTTCACAGACCTGTAACTTCTTTAAGAGGCTCCTCGGTCCTCCACTCGTTACCTGTATTAATGGCACCTGTGTGAACTCGTTATCAGTATAAAAGACACCTGTCCACAACCTCAAACAGTCATGCTCCAAACTCCACTATGGCCAAGACCAAAGAGCTGTCAAAGGACACCAGAAACAAAATTGTAGACCTTCACCAGGCTGGGAAGACTGAATCTGCAATAGGTAAGCAGCTTGGTGTGAAGAAATCAACTGTGGGAGCAATTATTAGAAAATGGAAGACATACAAGACCACTGATAATCTCCCTCGATCTGGGGCTCCACGCAAGATCTCACCCCGTGGGGTCAAAATGATCACAAGAACGGTGAGCAAAAATTCCAGAACCACACGGAGGGACCTAGTGAATGACCTGCAGAGAGCTGGGACCAAAGTAACAAAGGCTACCATCAGTAACACACTACGCCGCCAGGGACTCAAATACTGCAGTGCCAGACGTGTCCCCCTGCTGAAGCCAGGACACGTCCAGGCCCGTCTGCGGTTTGCTAGAGAGCATTTGGATGATCCAGAAGAGGATTGGGAGAACATCATATGGTCAGATGAAACCAAAATAGAACTTTTTGGTAGAAACTCAACTTGTCGTGTTTGGAGGGGAAAGAATGCTGAGTTGGATCCAAAGAACACCATACCTACTGTAAAGCATGGGGGTGGAAACATCATGCTTTGGGGCTGTTTTTCTGCAAGGGGACCAGGACGACTGATCCGTGTAAAGGAAAGAATGAATGGGGCCATGTATCGTAAGATTTTGAGTGAAAACCTCCTTCCATCAGCAAGGGCATTGAAAATGAGACGTGGCTGGGTCTTTCAACATGACAATGATCCCAAACACACTGCCCGGGCAACGAAGGAGTGGCTTCGTAAGAAGCATTTCAAGGTCCTGGAGTGGCCTAGCCAGTCTCCAGATCTCAACCCCATAGAAAATCTCTGGAGGGAGTTGAAAGTCCGTGTTGCCCAGCGTCAGCCCCAAAACATCACTGCTCTAGAGGAGATCTGCATGGAGGAATGGGCCAAAATACCAGCAACAGTGTGTGAAAACCTTGCGAAGACTTACAGAAAACGTTTGACCTCTGTCATTGCCAACAAAGGCTATATAACAAAGTATTGAGATTAACTTTTGTTATTGACCAAATACTTATTTTCCACCATAATTTGCAAATAAATTCTTTAAAAATCAGACAATGTGATTTTCTGGATTTTTTTTCCTCATTTTGTCTCTCATAGTTGAGGTATACCTATGATGAAAATTACAGGCCTCTCTGATCTTTTTAAGTGGGAGAACTTACACAATTGGTGGCTGACTAAATACTTTTTTGCCCCACTGTATAACTCAGCTAAATAAAAATCAAAATCCTACAGTGTTACTGTTTTGAGGTTTTACGTTTGCTTTTCTTGTATTTGTTTTATTTTGTTGGCGTTGAGCTTGTTAGTGTCCCGAGAATCTTTATTACAGATGTAGACCAGCTGTTAGTTCCCTTACAGCTCACTGAAACAAGGCTTCACTTCTCCTGACAGGTGATTCAATTAAAATAAAAAGTTTATACATGTCTTTGTTGTGTGGCAGTGAGAAAATGTATATATATATATATATTGTACATATATGTCATCTCTTGGAAATTTGTACATCACATACACACAGACTTTTATAGTTTTGTCTCATGACATGACATAATCAAGATCACATTAATATTATTGGTGGCATCATTAGTTTGCTACACGGTTTACAGATTGTTTGACATCATAATTATATTATGTGTTTTGATAGATTACTCTGCCAGAAAATGTGAAAAATTGGGAAAATTCTAAAGATAACATTGACTTTGAATAAGTCAGGTTTGTATTAGTTGTAATAAATTATAGTAACATTGCTACAAGATTAGTCTAAATTTCCAATATACTGAGAATAAATTCACTAAAAACTTCTTAAAATATATGTTACAAATTCTCTTTTAGTAGATAACAGTAATAACTTACTTGTGAAACATCTTTAGTTTTTCCATATCAACTGGCGCAATTATACACAGCAGTGAGCAGGCATTTTGCCTTTTTCAAAATGGCGGCCTGCTTTGGCCACTTTCTGCAATGAGATGTCCTCTCTATAAATATAAACTCATTGGATCACACCATCAGTTGCATTTTGAACCATAATGGATTAGCGCTATAGCTGCTCAGTCTAGCCCACGATACATGTACTTCTTAAGAAGGAAGACTCTTTTATATATTTGCGTTTTTAAGTTCTTCCAAGTGTTATTAAATACATGCAAGTTGCATAGTTGCAAGTTGGGAGCTTCCAGAATAAAAGACTGGAAACAACTGGTGTAACACATGAACATCCAATTACTTGATTATTCGATGGGTGAGTCGACCTGATTAATTAAATATTTGATATCTACAGCTGTATTTCTTATCAGAGTGGTTGGATTTGAGCATTCATGACCTTGAATGATTTTTTGATCAAAGAAATTTTAAAAAGTAATTCAATCTGAATCACAAACCTGTCTCCTAAGATAATTTGATCATTTCATTTTTTTGCCGGAAAAAACAAGCAGCTGAGGTTGTGCTTTCTCTGCATTCAGCATCATTTGAATGAACCCGCGCGGTCCAGAGTCTGTTTATTTCAATGTGATTCAACGTTTTTTGCATGTTCCCATGAAGATGATTTAATGTGCTGAAGTACAGCTGTGTCATGGAAATAATACTTATTTTTCACAATGTGTCTATAGTCATCTATACTGCTATGATCTACTCACGGCCCATCAATAGTCGCCATGAATGAAAGATAATCATATCATGGTTATAAAACTGTTGACTGTGATCTCGTGAAGTAGCTGCAGGAATACCTGCAGAGCATGTAGGGTCACATGCATATGGAAGGTGAATGGCTGCAACATGGTAACAGTTTATTTTACAACTAGTACAAATGATTTTCGTTGCATGATTTGGCTTCAGTTCATCCATTTTTCAGACTTGTGTGGAAATATGTGCAACAAACTGAAGGATTCATGAGCGCCGCTGGGACTGAGAAACTATAGCAGTAATTAACGGTTTGAGACGTTTACCGTAATTTCTGGACTATGAGCCGCTACTTTTTTCCCACACGTTAAACAATGATGCAGCTAATTTATGGAAATTAAAGAGTTTCGTGACGTCAAAACATTTAACCTCGTCACATCAGACCAATGAAACGGTTCGAATGAAATCAAACTAAATTCTTCACATCAGTCATGTCTATTTCTCTTTTTTCAGGTTTGTGGGTGTGGCTTATATTCAGGTGCATTTTAATAGTTTGGAAATTACAGTAAAATAAGGATGAACATGCAGTCATGACCACTGTGGGACTGAGTTTTACCTGGCGTATCCAGATGACAGCGATTTGAGGAGATCGTAGAAATCCACCACGATTTCATTTAGAGGGAAGAGAAATTTCATCATGACACGTTGATCATCAATGTACACCATGTTCTGTTGGACTGCCCTGCGATTCTGAAAGAGGACAGTTAGGTGTGTAATTCATCAATCTGTTGAAGAAAAGCCGCTTTAACTTTACAAGCTTTCTGTTGGGCAGCAGGCCAAGTTAAAAAGCCTTGAACCCCCAGCTGATCCTGTCAAACATTAAGTCATGGGCTCGAGTCTCTGATAGATGCTGAATTTTTCCAGCATCACTCTGACCCAGCAGCAGCAATAACTCTCTCACCAGCATCTGGAAAACCTCTGGTTCAAAACATCCAAACTTACAGATTTTATCTCAAAGCTTTAGAATCTGAAGTGACTAAAAAGACACAAACTTCAGCACATTAAACAAAAGTAGAGCTGAAACAAAAACAAGTTTCTATGAACACAATACATCAGATTATCGTTTTTCGTCCGCTGTGGTCGAGTCCTGAATGAAGGAGGTAGAAACTAAACACTAAACTCCTCTAGGGGTCATCAAGGAGCCACAAGTACCGATATGTGAATGAGGATGAAAACAGGATGCTTTACTGTGCTGTGGATGCTGTGATGGAATTGAACCTGAACACAAACATTCTTTTGATACAAATGAGTCACTGAACCATCAAGCTGACAGAACTCTAAAGGAAAAGCCACTAAAAAGGCTGCAGACACCAAATCTTGACCAACAATTAGATCCTTTTTTAAGCAATAAAAAAAAATACAAAAATTCTAAAGAGACCCTTCCATTAAAAACAGTGTTTCTGAGGTTTCTGTTGAATATTTTAGCTCCACAGGTGTTCTTACCTTCATAGTGGGTGAAAACAGGTCAACAACTTCTCTTTCAGTTTTAATCTCTCAAACTACGCAGGTGGCGATAAAACCCGAGTTCTCCTGAGTTCAAACGGTCTGTATCTGTTTCATCACAACTCCTTTGTTCGTTAGTATTCATCAGCTCCTGCAGTTGAAACCACACCTAGCATGCTGCTGGCTAAAAGCTGTTAGCATAAGACGTAGCAAACAGAAAGACACAACGTCTGATGTTGCCATGCGCAGCAGGGCAGGAAACAGTATACCTTACTCTCATAGGCTAGTTTGTTAGCCAATCAGAGTCCAGCAAATGCGAACAATAAATATGAACGAGCTGCTGGAAGGAGCCGGAACCACCTGAATTTTGATGCAGACAGATTGAAAGGTCTGTTAATCAGTGTTTCCTGACGTTTTTTAGATATAAAATGTTTCATATTACTGGTGAATAGTTAAGAAATAACCACAAAGTCCTGAAATTTGTATGAAATGGCCTCTTAAGAAAATAAAACACAGAATTGTACGTGTAGATTGCAGCAGGTTGCTCAGGTCGAGACGCAAATCCGGACGCATTCACATGAACTGAATTTGCATTTTTCTGCAGTTTTCTTACCAAGCAGAGACTCATAATCTTCCCAGTGTAAGTGTCCGGAGCAAGAATGGTCCCCAGCACCATGGGCTCCAAATATTCAGCCACCAGCGATCTGTCTGGGAACTGAGCCGGGTTCACGATGGTTATCTCCTCACTGCCGTGTTCCTGCAGGTAGAAGGTCTCTATATGAGATGACTGGAGTGAGACTCAGTGGTTATTCTGTTTCTATTTAAAATGAAGAGGATAACATCAAAAATCTGAAAGGGTGTGTTCTCAGAGACTTTTTAAGGATTCTCCATCATGTGTCACACATAGATCAGTCAACAGGAAGACATTCCGGAGACGTAAGACGGCTTCGATCTATTATTCATTCAATGTAAGTCAAACTCAGCAGTGGAACTGGATGATATATGGAGCAGAGCCTCTTACTTTGATGAGTTTGGCTGAGGAGAGGACGGCCTTGTAGGGAACGGTGGGGGCAGTCACTATGACTGAAGCATTGTACTCCTGCTCCAGCCTCTGATTGAACACCTCCATGTGGAGAAGACCCAGGAAACCAAGTCTGCAAGGGGACGATCAAGTTCCCAGGTAAAGTCAAGTTTTATCAATGATACTTGCAGTTTGGTTTTAAAAGTGAAGATCTGCAGGAATCCAAATGATTTCAATCACAACACTGAACAAAGACAGATCGATATCATCTGGTCTGCTGACATGTTGAAGGATTATAAACAAATTCTTATTTGGACATTTTAAAATGACAGTATATATATTTTATCCCACGGAACTAAATTATTTTCAGAAATAAATATTTGAGATTGTTCTCTTCAAACTTCCAGATCTTTTTTTTTTCCTCCATATTTTTTATTCCCATTCAGAACATTGTTCTGTACCTCCAGCCGGCTCCCAGAGCCAGACTGCTGTCTTTCTGCACCGTGACACTAGAGTCATTCAGGGTCAGCCTCTCAATGGAGCTGCGAAGTGCGGGGTATTCTGACTGGTCCATTGGATACATGCCTCAGGAGAAGACAACAAAAAAAGAAAGAGTGCACATTAGCAACAAGCAGGACACTTACTGAGAGCGCTGACTGCACCATGATGGCTGAAGGAACACAAAACACAGTTAAAGAACCCACAAGCTGTTAACCCATTGGGAACCCATCAGACGGGGACACCGGCACAAAAATGTGATGGATGTTTTTATGAGCTTCAGTCTCAATTTGAAGTGATGAGCAGGAACACCCCTAGGAGCGCAAAGATGACAATAATACTCACCTGTCGAGACATTTTCTTGGTTTTGTTTTTCTTTCTTCTTGCAAAAGCATTCTCTGCCGCGTTGTTGTTGGGGGGGCGGCGGCGGGGTGGAGGGAGTGGGGGGTGAGGGGGGGTATCTGCGGCGGCGGCGGCAGGGGAACGTTACGACAGTGAGCTTTCACAGGGGACCAGTAGTGGGAGAGCAAGAGCAAAACTTACTTAGTTCTGCTTTAAAAGTACAGTATGTACGAATTTTTACAGGTAAATACTCACACAACAGTTTAATGTCCCACTGATGTTGAACATAAAGTCACATTGTAACAGATCTGGATCTCAGTCAGCTGGGTGGTCGCTAGTTTCTGTCATTTTATAAAAGCTAACCTGGACCAGAATCATTATTTACACGTCCAGACTTCCTGGTTCCATAACGAATCACATGTGAGTCTGCAAGGCTGCCAAGTCTTCAACACAAGCAGCTGGAATTCAACAACAAGCAGCAGTAAAAAGTAAGAAACCACCACATCCTTCTAACTGATCAGCTGAGCTGCATGTGATGGGGTGTTCAAACACACTTAGGAAAACTCAACGCTGAACAAATAGACCTTCAGACATTCCCAAAAATTGAACAAATACAAGAGGAAAAAAACGAGGATCAACATCAGAACTGGCAACCCAACAGAAACATCAGGGAGGGGAGGGGGTGAGTGGCTGAGAGCGGAAGTTATTTACTACATGAACTGCAGGACTCAGATTTGACAACAAGGTCTAATTCTTACATACTGTAGCTTCAATCAGACCCAGAGAATAATGACATCACTGATGCTGAAATAAAAGATTTCATGAGGACCAAACGTAGATGTTCTGACTCAGTGGGTTGAATTTTGATCTATGGGAAGAATTCCCCTTATAAACACTCTGAAATTAGCTTTTTTTTTTTTCCTTTGTTAATCCCTCGTGGGGAAATTTGGCTCTGCATTTCACCTATCCTCACTGTGAGGTGAGGAGCAGAGGGCAGCCATCTTGAACAGCGCCCGGGGGCAGTCGCGGCGTTCAGTACACCGGACACGGGATCAAGCGTCGTTCTGGGTGGATTTTGGTCTATTTTCGTTCTCCTTCTCTCGTTCTTCTAATCTGATCAGGATGTTTATCCGTAACATTAGTCTGCATTAACAGGGACACTGAGACTGACTCTGTTTGTCCTGCAGAGCTTAAAGCCTGTGGAACCGATTTGAGTTCAAACGTTTACGGCGTATGTTCTCTTCACATCGTTTCTTCTCCTGAGTCAATTTCCCATTCAGAAAGAAACAAACACTCAGAAACAACAGATTCTTGATCTGATTCTGTATTTTCTGCCCCAGTAAACTCTTAGATTAGATCTCCAGTTTCTGCATTTCGTCACTTCCAGTAAACGTGCCTTCTGAAAAATCTGCGTATCCCAATTCATGATGCACAAATGTGTTACAAAAAACTAAAATAAGACATAAAAGTAGCATTTCAAAGACATTATAATAAGATTGGTGTGTTGAATGAAGTCAAGAAGAAGCAAAGCATGAGGACAGCACCTACCAGCAAACACCATAGCTTTAGCAGGTTTAAACCCTGGAAGCGCTTCGACCGGCTGCTCCTGGAGGTAGAGCGTGTCACCAATCTGGGCCTCTTTCACATCCTTCATCCCTGCTATGATGTATCCAACTTGTCCAGCAAAACTACACAGCACACGTCAAAAACAGACACCAAACAGTGTGGATGAAACGAATAAATCCCACAATAAATCGATAAATTTAGAAGAATCAGAAAACCTCAGAATTTAAGATTAAACCGTTAACTAAAACTAGCCAACAGTGTGGACACAGACATTGGTTCACAAGCGAGAGTTAAAAGATCCACTTTGAGTTACTAACCTTGTGCTGGAAGACGGATTCTCACGAGATTTGGAGTTTTCCAAACCCACAGATCCATCTTGTACTGCTCCAAATAAAACCGTCTATCTCGGTAAAAGATTTTTCAGGACCAATCATGTGTTCGCATTTTGCTTTGGGGCGGGTGTTAAGCATAGGCGGAGTTTGATTTTTGCGTCGGGGGGGCAAAAATTGTCACGCGCTCTGACACGAACGAGTGTGCGCGCGCACACAATGCAAACCCACAAAGCGCATTGCACATGATGGCACGCAAGTGACATTCACTACCAGCAACCATAAAGTTAAACTTTAATCATCATCACCATTTGATGATTTTCAAAACCAGCTGTTAAAACACTTTATACAGACACACAGTAGCTGCTAAGCTTATAACTATTCATTTAAAGAAAGTGTCTTACCTAGTGCAAAAGTAATCGTCTTTTGACTGCTGTCACATGACTGCTGAAAAATACATTTATTATAAAAACAAAATATAATAGGATTGATATTAATTAAATTAATATGAATTAAATTATTTTTTAATTTAATATTAATTAAATATGAATCTGAACCAACTTCAATTAAACTTGCTAGTATGAAATAATTTAATTTCATACTAGCATGTAGTTTAATTGAAATAATTTAAATATCAGTATGTTTTAAAACATTTAGGCAAGATTAATCTGAGCAAGCACCAGAAGTAGAGCGTCCGCCATTGCTGAGGGAGCTTTCAAGAGCCTGTCAGTTTGAATGAGAGTGGAGCACTTATTGCTTTCTTCCCAACAATCTAGAGAAAACTGGAAGGAGTTGTGCCATGTTTGTTTGCTCCAACAGCAGTGGAACATTTCTGTTATTAAAAAAAAACTGAATTTCTTGACATAATGTCATTACATATTTCAGCCACCAGGGGGGGCACTGCTCCCCCTGCCCCCCCACAAACTCCGCCCATGGTGTTAAGGTATGATTGGCAGTAAGCGCTAGACAGGCAAAGCAAAACAAACATGGCTGCTGGTGGATGTACACATAAAAGCAGCTATTGAATCTGTTTTAGGACTCGAGACGATTCCTTCACTGAAAAAGGAGCAAAGGTAAGAACTTTGTGTATTTCTTGATTTTAAAGATGTGTTTTGCTTTTCTTAGTGGTAACGATGTGTCTGTTTTACTTCCGATTAACAAGAACTTGATTTACTGTGATTGGCTGAAGACAAATCATGAAAGGCAGACACTTGCTGGCTCGTCCTCCAATCAGATTAAAATAATATACCAGAAGTCCCTCCCCTTTTATAGACGGCTTCAAATGGAGCAGTTCCAGATGTATGTGTTCCCTGACTCCACAAGAGGGGGGCTACACATAGATCAGGTTATTGAGTTAGTGGGAGAAACCAAAAACTATAAGGCAAAAATAATAAATAAAACAAGAGAAACATCGTACAGCTTGTGCGTTGACTGTTCATCTGGCCGAAGAAGACCCAGCTCATTAACCTCGTAGGTTTTTCCCAGATGTGCCGATGTGATCTTGTCACCTTTTTGGACTTGACCTCCAAACAAGGCGATGTTGGCCACCACTCCTCTATAGTGGTCAAAATTGGAGTCAAACACTAAAGCTTTAAATGGGTCATCGATGCTTCCCACAGGCCTACAGGAAACAAGACCGACATTAAAAAATGTTTCAAAAATAAAACTAAATGTGATTTATTAGAAGGAAGTAACAATCGCAGCGTTCTTACTGTGGGATCCTTTCCACAACCGCTTGGAGAACCTTTTCCACATTTGTTCCCAGTTTAGCTGAAATCTGAATAAAAAACAATTATCATAAAAGTAGCTTATTTATTATTCAGAAGAAGCTCTTCTGTGCTCCGTTTTACCCTGATGCATTCTTCACGTGGAATATCAAACACCTTTTCTATCTGCGACTCAACTCGCTCTGGATCAGCGTTTTTCAAATCAATCTGCAGGACAAATGTAAGAATCACCTGCAGTTATATGAGAAAAATAACATAGAATTTCTTGAACAGTCGCAGGTCCTTAAATACCTTGTTAATCACAGGTATGATTGTCAGCTGAGCTTCAAAAGCCAGATAGAAGTTGGCCACAGTTTGTGCCTGAATACCCTTAAAAAAAAAAGATCTAATTTGTAAAGTTCTCACATTACATCCATAAAAAACAGGGAACAAAAAGGAAATTTAAAAAAAATTACTTGATTAGCATCAACAATCAGCAGGACACCTTGACATGCGGATAGAGAGCGAGACACTTCATAATTGAAGTCAACGTGACCCTGGAGAGAGAGAATGAAACAAGTCAAGTCATACATACAGTACCTACCAGCTGTATGACATAAAACTGTAGATCAGGACTTACTGGTGTGTCGATGAGGTTTAGGAGGTACTGCTGTCCCCCGTGGCTGTGAAACAGCGAGGCCGTCTGGGCCTTCACGGTGATCCCTCGCTCCCGCTCCACCTGAAGCTTGTCCAGAACCTGTTTGTTCTTTTCGGTCTTTGCTATGGCTCCTGTTCACCAATCACATTGTCAGTAAGCATCAATTACTTTTTCACCAATTTACACAGTACTGTGCAAAAGTCTTAAGCAGTGTAAAAGAATCTAAATAAAATCAATATTGAGCAGCTGTAACTTTAAAACAGCATCAGTTCTTGCAAGGGCCTTGTTTGATATGATATAATGGGGGGGGTCAATGCGAGGCCCGAAGGGCCAAAGCACTAGCGGCCGGGGGTCTACTTACAGATGGCCGGAGGCGATTTTTGCAGCGTTTCTGACTGCATATTTCATGACATATTTGCTATATATTTGATTATTATAAGAAACTAGCGAATTTCCACTTTTTACTTTGTTTTCTTCAGCAAAACATGGGTGGGACAAAGCACATTTTGCCCCCCCCCTCTCAAAAACATGCGGGGGACATGTCCCCCTGTCCCCCCCCATAAACAAGGCCCATGAGTTCTTGTGCAACCAACACTGTTCTGAAGGAAACTGATGTTCACACAATATATTGATGTGATTCAAATATATATTATTCTATATTTATATTTGTGAAATCATCATATTATGCACCATTTTGTCATACGTGCTTAAAACTTTAACACATTTCTGTATATTTACGTTCCAATTTTGTGACTATGTACAGAAAAAAAGACTTTACTGCACCTGTCATTTCCAACAGCCTGTCAGCCAAGGTGCTTTTTCCATGGTCAATATGAGCAATGATGCAGAAATTTCTAATTCGGCTCACAGGGTACTTAGACAGGTCAACAGCTTCCTAAAAACACCAAGAGGAGAGCAGTCAGCTGACAGCTGAACCCTGCTCATCAGTGGTGCGTAAGGGACAGGTGTGTGTTACCTTGTCTGGACGTGTGCTCAGCCTCTGGAAGCTGCTGGTTAACACCGGAAGACTTTTCATCCAGCGGTGTCTGAACACACTGTACCACAGATTGTAGGTCTGAACTCTCCTTTTGTATAGTTTAAAATGTGAAACGCGTGTTAAAAGGGGGATTTCACTGAACCGCTTCAGCAGAGAAGACATGTTTTCCTGTAGCTTGTAGCCTCACACACGTACTCAACATACAGGTTAGCTAGCAGCGCAGTACTTTTAGCATCATTTTGAGATTAAAAACACACAAAAACATTGAGAAACCTGGCAGGTCGTTAGCGTAAAGGCCAAAAATAATAAACAGGTATTTAATTACACTACAAATACAAACAATCCTTTGATAACCCCGGTGCAGGAGCTCTCAGGAGGATGACATTTTGGTTGAAAGGTCAGCGGCACAGACTTCTGGGAAATGAAGTTTTCAGAGACCAAAGGTGTTTAATTGAAGCTAATCTCTCTCTGACTTCCGTTTTATGGGAATTCAAGCAACTTTATAAAATTGTAATGTCGATTTATGAACAAATATACAAAAAGCCATACAGGGTTTATAAAATACTAAAAATGTTTTGATAAGCAGGAGTTTAGCTTTTTGCTAATTTTCCAAACAATCATTATCAACGATCAGACACATTTACATTTTTTTTCCAACATCTAGGTAGAATACTATGTGTTGGACACTATCTTTGGGGAAAAAAATGACAGCCAGAATTCCCGCCCGCTCAGCCTCTCAGATGAAGGATAAAAATGGATATCAGTTGCCATGACAACGAAGCTGCCTCTTGCACATGAATAGATTATTGCTTCTCATCTTTGTGCAGCCAGAGATAATAAGCCTCTATTAGCCCCCGTTTCTGCTTGTCATCCTTTTTCTTCATTGCTGCTTTTTTACATTTGGGATATTTTTTTTATGAACTGAGGATGTGAATACAGAACATGATTCTGACTGTCATCTGCTGTAGACCTCTTATATGTGAAGTCTGCTGGGAAATAAAAAGAGGTTAATATACAGCTGAACAGAAAATTACCTGAAAAACATAAAATGTCTCAAAAACAAAGCTCAGGAATTAATAACTAAAGCAAATGTAATATTACAAAATCAGACTTGGCTTCAATCAAGAAATCCGTATTTGCAACTGTTGTCCTAGTAACTATATAATACACCCCCTTTCCTGGTTTCTGTTCTATATTCAGTATTTTGAAAGGTTTTTTTTTGTTGCTGCAGGTAGTTTTTTAAAGATGGCACCAGTTCACCCTTTGCATCTCTTTTACAACAGGCTTCCTGCAGTGGTCTGGAGAACAGAGTTACAGTTACAGGTGAAACCATCTTATCAAACACCATCAGTTTTAGTGTCTGATCCAGGGATTCTGTTTGCATGGCTAAAACAAAGATTATATGGATACTCTCCATATAAAGTGCATTCAGTGTGAACCTTGTTATGGGGGAATTAGTGGTAACAGCTCCCAAAAACTTATTTTGGAACCTGTTTTTAAGAAGTTTATCTACAACTGCCATGATCCAGATTCAGACTCTGAGTCCACCTTCCTATTTGTGATGATTTGAATGAATTTACTAACCACAAGAAGTACTGCTGCTTTTTTCTGGTAGTTTTTATGACATAATCAAATCTATTTTAGAGCTTTAAATTAGCGTCCAGTGTGCATCAAAAGCTAATGAAGATGTAAGTATTGTTTCATTTAACAAACAACCCAAATAGAAATGACTCATCTGAGCCATGTATTTAAGAAGCTCTGCTGTGCTGTCTAACCAGAACTTCCAGTCCATCAGCCCTGATTTGTGTCAGGTCACAATCTCTGAGGGGACAAGCAGGGTCAGCCGTGGACTGAGGATGCAGAGCTTGAGAGAGAAAGAGGTGGGAAAATGAAACTTCAGCGAGCTTTACATTCCGGCTCAGTGTGCCACACATCAACTTGCCACAGGGCTATTTGTGGGGGGTTACCAGCACACTTAAAATAATACTTGTTGGCAGCAGAGGAGCATTAGTTGACAGGATCTTCTTCTGTGGAAGAAAAGCTGAGCTGCTCCACTAATGTTCCTGTGCAAACCCTGAACTGTTACAGTAACTCGTGGATACAAATCTGTTTCTAAACATTTACAATGAATCTTTTATTAAAGTAGTACTAAATAACTTTTCTGCAGCCGTGTCTCCGGCGGCCGTTGCTCGAACTGGTGCTCTGTTGAAATATGCTACCTGTGAAGTTGTGCTCCTGAGTCCTTCTGCACATGTCCTGTCCTACAGTCTTGACTTCAATAAACAGATTTAGGAACATTAAATATCAGAGCAACAGGCAAATGTTTGGACACACCCAGAGGAGAAGGACCCAACAATGGCCAATAAGGACCCAGAGGACTTTTATATAACAAATATCAAGGAAGGATCATAAAAATATGTTTAAATAATTAACAGGACACACTTGTTATAAACAAGAATACTGTATAAACTTCTAATAACATCTCATCATGAAATAAGTTGTAAATTCGTACTATGGAGGCATTTTTCATCAGGGCAGCATAAATCATCAGAACACCACTTCCTGCTGCGACCTGAAATACAGAGGTTATTTAGTCTGTTGTAAAGCTATCAGAGACGTCCAGAGAGTCTAATATGAAGCTGAACATGTTTTTCAGTGAGTATTACCTTAGACAAGTTTCATAACAGTAGCTTAAAGTTTTAAAAGTTATTTTGTACTGCTTTAATTTAAGTTCAACTGCCTACAGTAAAACATTTTCTATCAGCTGTCATTCTATCACATGTTAATAAACCTGAAATATTTTCTAGTGATCAGACGTTTCACACAAAACATTGTGTTCAACATCTTTTTTGACTTCACTCCTTGTAAAAGGTTAAATTAACAGAATAAAATCACTGTCTATTAATAAAATATCATAAACAATAATCATAAAAATTGACATTAAGACCTGAAATAATGTGTTTTATTAGAAACTGTGCATTGAATCAGTCATCCATCTTCTAAACAATCAGTTTATCTGGAATGTTGAAGTTTCGACGTGAGGACTACATATAAATAAATAAATCCAAAATTGTGTTTCCATGCAAAGTTTGGTTTAACAAATAAATTAAGTTATTTTTTTAAAATCTGAAACAAAAGCATTTATGAAAAAGATCAACATCAGAGTATCAGACATGACCGCAGACATGAGGCTGAATATGGGTTTTTCATATATACATATATTAATGTTTTTTGTGTAGAAAAGCCACGTCTTTAACCCAAAAATGGTTTTATGATACATTTCATTTCTTCATGACATCTGAAATCATCACACTGCTTATATATATCAAAGACATTTTTTTTCAAACATTTGATCAACTTCATAGCTTTAAACAATTTGATGAATTTTCTTACTAGATAATAAACAAAGCACAACCACTGGATGTCCCTGTTAATTTGACAATGATGGAAATTGATTATGCCGTTTAAATTCAGTTGTAGCCTTTTGCTTTAATCCAGGTACATTAAAATAACCTACATTTTTTTACAGGACCTCAACTGGTTATTAATCCTGACTATTGTGGTGATTTCTAATCTGTAAATGTTCCAACATCCTTTTTAAATCATCAGATATTTTGTAAACAACCTGACGTTAAAGCACACCTTTGAAGAGGCCATTTCATATAAATTTCAGGACTTTATGGTTATTTTTTAAGTATTAACTAGTAATATGAAACATTTTATATCTAAAAAACGTTAGGAAACACTGATTAACAGACCTTTCAATCTATGTCAAAATTCAGGTGGTTCCAGCTCGTTCCGTCAGACTTCGAGCAGCAACTCCTTTATATTCATTATTCGGATTTGCTGGACTCTGATTGGCTGACAAACTAGCCTATGAGAGCAAGGTATACTGTTTCCTGCCCCGCTGCGCATGGCAACATCAGACATTCTCTCTTCCTGTTTGCTACGTCTTATGCTACAGCTTTTAGCCAGCAGCATGCTAGGCGTGGTTTCAACTGCGGGAGCTGATGAATACTAACGAACAAAGGAGTTGTGATGAAACAGATACAGGCTGTTCGGACTCGGGTGTTATCACCACCTGCGTAGTTTGAGAGATTAAAACTGAAAGAGAAGTTGTTGACCTGTTTTCACACCCACTATGAAGGTAAGAACACCTGTGGAGCTAAAATATTCAACAGAAACCTCAGAAAAACAGTTTTTAATGGAAGGGCCTCTTTAAGTGACTGAAATGCTAATTGGTGCGTTCAGGTCTCATTAAAATAATAGTGGAGCTTTCTCAGCAAATATCCACCTGAGATGAACTATTGAAATTTTATAGACAATGCTAAAATTGAAACATAAAATAACAATTAAATGAGTCAGATAAATTTAATTAAGAATTCTACATCTCAGTTTCTTCTGCTTGTTCTCTGCTATGCTTTTTGCTCACTCTTTAACTACTGGTGCTACTTAGGGTCAAAAGAATCAGGACTTGGTCTGAGCTGTCTCTACACTGTTTGTGTAGATTCTCAGGCATCCAGGACATGATAATACCAAAAAGTTTTTTTTTTAAAAGGGGAACTGGAGTTTTTTTCATCACTGGAAAACGTTTCACCAACGTTTCATCTGAAAGGCTTCTTCACCAGAGTTAGAACTGAAGAAGCCTTTTGGATGAAAAGTGAAACATTTACAACTGACGAAAAAGAAGTCCAGTTGCCTTTTTACTCTGGGTATTGTTTATCTTTTTTATTTATCCAAAAATAAGATGTATCAAAGCTAAATGATGTGTCAAGTTATCAGACAGGACCACAGAAGGAATGTTTGCAAGCGAATCTCCATGTGTGGCTCTGAAAATCCAGCTGTTTAAAACACGTCCCGTCCCAAATCAAAGACATATACCACCAGGTTGGTAACTTCCCAAGTTAACAAGCAAAAACAGAAATAAGGAAAGAAATGTTCTAGATTGCCAAAAGTCTTGAGACATCTGCCTTCACACACATGAACTTTAATGGCTTCCACACTTAATCTGTAGGGTTTGATATGGATTTGATTTCCTCATTACAGCTTTAACAGCTTCAAGTCTTCTGAGAAGGCTTTCCACAAGGTTCAGGAGTTTGAGTGACTTTTGGACCATTTTCCTAGATGCGTATTTGTGAGGTCATTGATGCTGCTCCAATTAATCCTTAAGGTCTTCCGATGGGATGAGGTCAGGACTCTGTGCAGGAAAGTCAAGTTCTTCCATGCCAAACTTGCACATCATTTTTTAATGGACCTACTTTGTGCCCTTTGTGCCCCAAACTGTTCACACAAAGTTAAGAGCATGAAATTGTCCAAAATGAAGGGCCCAATCCCTCTATAATTCCATCAGCACCATCCTTTACACCTGGTTGTCCTGGTGATCATCAAACCCAGACGTATCCATTAGATTGCCAGAAAGAGAAGCAGCACTCCAGGAAACACCTCTACTGCTCCAGAGTCCAGACACAGCTGGATCCAAAGCTTTGCATTGCATTAGTTGATGTAAGGCTTGGATGCAGCTGGTCGGCCATGGAAACCCCCTCCATGAAGCTCTCCAAACATTGTTCTTGAGCTCGTCTGAAGGCCAGACAGAGTTTGGATGTACTTTGCAGAAAGGTGCAGATCTCTCTGCACGGTGAGCCTCAGTCTGTCAGTTTGTTTGACTGAGTTATTGTTTCCAATTGTTTCTACTTTCTTACAATAGTTGAATGTGGAATACATAGTTGTGGGGAAATTATACAAACATATTTGTTTCACAGGTGGCATCCTAAAACTCAAACACAGTGAGCACCAGAGAGCAATCCATTCTTTCAGTAACGTTTGTAAAAGCAGTCTGATTGGAAAACCTGAATTCAGTGACTTAGAGGGGTGTTGCAGTACTTTTTGGCAAAATAGTGTATGAAGAAAACAGCTACATGGTGGCACAGTTGGTTTGTATTGTTCCCTTGCAGCAAAGTGCTGAGGCCTTTCAGCAGGGACTTCACATGTTCTCCATGTGCACGTGTGGCTTTACTCAAGTCACTGATGATTCCAAAACATTGATGTTAGTTTAACTGAAGATTCTAAACTGGTTGTTTGTCTCTGAGTAGCCGATGGACAGGCAACCTGACCATGGATAACCCAGCTTCACCCCCTTGCACAAGATCAGACAGGTACTAGCCTGGTGGAGTAGATGGAAACTAAGCCAGGCGTAAAAGTTATGAGATATTTAGATATTTATTTGTAATACTGTTTTATGATTCCAGATAATGTTGATGAGTTTATGCTGCTGGGTAAAATGTGTTTTGGGCTGACGGCTTTCATTCTCATGTCCTGAAGAAGATTTAGTTCTTATGTTGTCTATCAGAATGCTGCTGATTGAGGTTATTTTTCTATGTTTCCAAAGTAATATTCATTTTTAAATAAAATAACCTTTTTAGTTTTCAAAAGCCTTTACGTAAATTAAGTTTTAGTCCATGTTTTTTTTCTTTTGGGAAGCAGCATTTGATTATCGTCCTATACCTTCTGTCACAAAGAAAACGTAATATACAAGTGTGCTTTTTTTATCGGCTTGGACATAAAGAATAAATCCGACCACTTAAATATGGAAAAGATCTAAAGAAAATGAATATATCATTCCCTTTCACTCAAAACAAAAATAAATAGTGTGATAACAGGAAGGTTGACGTTGCCAGTATGAGTCAACACTTAGAAATAAATGAAAATAAAATGTATGTGTTAATGTTTATGTTCCATTTGATTTGTATTTACAGTGGCCACATAATGTAAGTGGAAACATACTTTTGAGGAAATTTGAATCTACATAACCACACAACAATGTGTCACCATGAAACCTTGAATTTAAATATACTGTACATACACATTTACAAAAGCCAAGCTTTCTTAAAAGTGCTGCAGACAGTGTAGAAAACAGGCAGAGATAGAGGATCACACTGAAATCCAGGACTGTAAAAGTATGTGTGCACAGTTGCTGGAGGTATTTGGTTCATCTCTTCCTCAGACCAGAAGCTGTCAGAATGGGTCTTTAATTGGAGGGAACCATATCTTTTATAACTGGTTCTCTGTTTAAGTAGGTGGCCCAGTACACGAGGTTGAACGAGCCAAACAGAACCGGAAACATAATCCGTGACATCCTGTCAATTTTGCTGACGCTGTTGAAGGTTTTCTTGCTCTCTTGGGCTTTGCCGTCTGCTTTGGGCTTGCTGGGATCTGCAGCGCCCCCTTTAGCGATAGTTGGCAGTGTGCTGGAGTCCTTGCTTATATTCGGAGCGTAGTTGGCCACAGCGACAGCGTAAGCATTATTCTTCTTCATTACAGATGCTCTTTCTTTTTTCTGTTGAGAAACCAAAATGAATCTGTTACTGTCAAACATGGAACTTCGCCTAATTGCTAACAAAAGATGCTGCTTGTTATAACTTGTTTTTTGCAACACCACAGTAAAGGCCAGCAGAGGCTGTGTCTGTCACCAGTTTATTAATGTACAGAGTGGGCCATTTACCTGGATACACCTTAATAAAATGGGAATGGTTGGTGATATTACCATTCCTGTTTATGGCACATTAGTATATGTGAGGGGGCAAACTTTTTAAGATGGGTGCTGACCATGGTGACCATTTTGAAGTCGGCCATCTTGGATCCAGCTTTTGTTTTTTCAATAGGAAGAAGGTCATGTGACACATCAAACTGAGCATTCCTAGATGAACAGTTTCCTGGAAAGTGGATTGGTCATCGTAGGTCAGTTGAATGGTCCCCAAAGTTTCCCGATCTGACCCCCTTAGACTTTTATCTTTGGGGTCATCTGAAGCCAATTGTCTATGGTGTGAAGATATGAGATGTGCAGCACCTGAAACTACGGATACTGGAAGCCTGTGCTGGTATTTCTCCTGCGGTGTTGCTATCAGTGTGTGAAGAGTGGGAGAAGAGGGTTGCATTGACAATCCAACACAATGAGCAGCACATTGAACACATTTTATAAGTGGTCAGAAACTTGTAAATAACTCATGAAAGAATAAAGTCACGTTAACAACAAGCACACCATTGTTTGTCTTGTGAAATTGTCAATAAGTCAGCACTCCCGAACCGGCTCACGCTCATCCGCGAGTGGACCACGCCAGCTCTCGGGACGCTCCTCAGCACCGAGTTCCCCCTGACATCTAGGAAGTAGTTAGTAGATGTGGGCGCACCGCTTTACCATCTTGTTCAGAATTAATGTTTGTCGGACCTGCTCACATAGTAACAGCTGTGTGTTTGGTCAATGGCCGTTTTGGGGGCGGGGCCAGCAAAAGGTCAACTATCTCAAAAACAATCTGTATCGAATTCTATAAATGTCTCCTGCCCTCTAGAGAAAGATCAAAGTACAGGTGATGAGTGCAAATTTTCTTGTTATTATTTTGCAATGATGTGAATGTATTATTAACATATCCAATGAAAAGTTCAATACTATATGTTGTGTGTTATTTTTCCCCTGTCTTAAATGGTAAAAAAAATAATTAAAAAATAAAAATGATTTTTTGCTAAAATCAAAAAAAAAAACACTCTCAGTCCCACAATGGACATGCTGTCTAAAAAAACCCCGTCTGTTATCTCTGCTGAAGTACACTTGTTAAGGGTTGAATTATTTAAAAAATATGGACTAAATATGTGGAGGAATGAATCAGCTTGTGTTTTTTTTTTGCCCCTCTATCTTCAGCAAACACCTTTAAAGCCACAATCTGACACATTATAATGTTAATGAATTCTCTTTGAAAGTAGAGTCTGTCAAAAGACGTGTTTTCTTCTTCATTACCTTCTCACTCACGATACTCTTCCCATCCCAAGCCCAGCCACGCTTTGTGAAGTAATTGACGGTGGCAAACTCAATCAAAGCGGAGAACACGAAGGCGTAGCAGACGGCGATGAACCAGTCCATGGCGGTGGCGTATGCGACCTTAGGAAGTGAGTTCCTTGCGCTGATACTCAGAGTTGTCATGGTCAGAACAGTGGTCACACCTGGGAAAAAAGAGTAAATTACTCTTTCATCAGCTGATCTGATGTCTATGGAAACATTCTAACATTTTATATTGTATGTATATTTCTAACACCATAAATTACACCCTGCTTCCTGATATCTGTGTGAGACTAAATCATAACAACACTGGTGTTAAATGACATTAGTGTCATTGGGAGTTAGAATACGCCGATAATAATAATGTAGGTAGGCTGAAAATAATGTGGCCAGTGAGATAGCAATATCCTCACCAAACACAGTCCTGGCTGGCACTGATTCTCTGTTTAACCAGAAGGACACCTGAGAGAGGATGACTGTCATGATGCAAGGCAGGTACGTCTGAATGACAAAGTACCCGATCTTCCTCTTTAAATGGAAATGAGCTGTCATCACAGTGTATTTACCTGCAGGGAAAAAGAAAAGAAAAAGGTTATCTATGATTTGACTTTTAATTGCATATTTAATTTAGCTGCTTGTATATTCTTGGTTCCAGATGGCACTAATTTGTTTCTCGACTAAGCAGCTTATGTATTCTATTGATGTTACTTTATTTATGGATTAATCTGTTTGTTAGGTAGTTAAATAACTTGATCATTTATGTTGTTAAATGTTTGGACTGAAGGATAAGTTTGAAAATGGCATCTGATCTATGGGTGAAATGAGCTGTTTGGTGGAGGTCTGGGCTCTCAAAAATTCTTTAAAGAGGCCATTTCATACAAATTTCAGGAGTTTGTGGTTATTTCTTAAATATTAATCAGTAATATGAAACATTTTATATCTAAAAAACATCAGGAAACACTAAATAACAGACCTTTCAATCTGTCTGCATTAAAATTCGTGTGGTTCTGGCTCCTTCCGTCAGGCCTCGAGCAGCAGCTTGTTCAATATTCATTATTCTAATTTGCTGGACTCTGATTGGCTAACAAACTAGCCTATCAGAGCAAGGTATACTGTTTCCTGCCCCGCTGTGCATGGCAACGTCAGACGTTGTGTCTTCCTGTTTGCTACGTCTTATGCTAATAGCTTTTAGCCAGCAGCATGCTAGGTGTGGTTTCAACTGCGGGAGCTGATGAATACTAACGAACAAAGGAGTTGTGATGAAACAGATACAGGCCGTTAGAACTCAGGAGAACTCTGGTTTTATCACCACCTGCGTAGTTTGAGAGATTAAAACTGAAAGAGAAGTTGTTGACCTGTTTTCACCCACTATGAAGATAAGAACACCTGTGGAGCTAAAATATTCAACAGAAACCTCAGAAAAACTGTTTTAATGGAAGGAACTCTTTAAAACTGCAAATCTTTTTAACTTTCTTTTCACTCATTTTAAGTTTAAATGTCAATAAACTGATTATATTATAAAAGTATTGGTTTAGGTTTCTAGAAACAATTTCTCAAATGATCTGATGGAAATTGTACTTTAAACAAGATTATCTTTGATGGAACAAATTCATATTCTCTTAATAATATTCACGTCAGTCTGTTCTCTTCTGCATTTAGAAAACTATACACAGCATAAGGAAATTTAGGTAGAACAGCAATTAATCTGCAGAGATAGTAAACATAAATCAGTGTATGATTCAAACATTTGCTATATTGTAATTAAAAACATTTTTCTTGCGATTTTAGATGATCTGTGAATCAAATAGTCTTAGTCATTGTACTGCAGATGTCAACTCTGTATTTTGATACAATAATCCATCTATAAGTGGAAAGATACACGGTGTGTTTTCCTATCAGTGTAATAGCTGGCAGAAGCATGAAACAGTGCCAGCGCTGTGCTAACAGGCAGGCTTTCCAAGTCGAAGAGATCTCAAAGAGAAGCCAAGATTAGACATGAGAAGAAAAAGATGTGTTACCAATGGCAACAGAACAGAGAAACATAGCTCATTTGCTGCGATTTTGAAATGAGGGTCTTGATTCAGGCTGCCGTTTGGCAAGAAGAACCTCCTTCTCAGCAATGGGAGAAGGGGAAAAGGGTCTCAGATCTATGGGTAGATCCTAAAAGAGTAAATCTACCCTGATGAGTTGGGTTTTTTTGGTCTCAGAAATAACTGCTGCTGATTAAAGTTTCAGGCATTTGCTATGCAATCCTACGTAAGGAAATGTATTTACGTTGTGTCTTTCAAGACAATTACAAGGTTCTTCGAATCAAAAGAACTTAAAAAACAGGATAAAATATATAAACTCAGAAACAAGAAAGTAAGAAAATAGACAATCGAAACAAAATACTGTGCAAATATGATCTAAGATTATGAATTTAAGTCTATTGAGTCCACAGAAAAAAATAAAAGTTCCAAAGCAAGTGCAAAGGCTCTTTCACCTTTCGGTCTCAGCCTTGACCTAGATAGAAAGAAGTCCTGATCAGGTGACCTCAGTGTCCTGATAATGACATGCAGCTAAAAAAGTTTCGATATCCATGAAGGTGTGTCGCCATGTAAAGGCCCTAATGTTCAGAACAAAGGTGTGACATCAATGCTCAGAGGAATGTGTTAAAAGCTCAGCAAGTTGCAGACGGTCCACTGAAGTTTTAATGAGGCAAGAATCCCAACAGTCAATGCAGGATGAAATTATATGTATATAAATAAAAGAATGATCTGCATCTCAGCTCAAGATATGTTGACAATAAAAAAAAAATTTAAGCAGAATTGCGTGAAGAAGTTGTAACTAGATGAAAACATCCATTATTTAAGGTCATTTCTGTTCTACAGTATCACGGACACAAGCATGTACTGTGTGTACATGTGCACCATCAAGTATGCAGCAATGATGAGCGCACTTAGTGTGAACTTAGTGTTTTTAATATTACATCTTGCACGATACAATGCAATATCCCAAAATGTGCAATCAGCTGGAACTCGGTATGTTGACAGTTTTATATATATATATGTACTGTGTACTGTGGCACAAAGACAAGCAGACAGTTTGTTGATGAGGAAGGAACAGAACCGAGCTGAACTGCAGCCAGGTGATGACTGAGAGGAGGATGAGCGTTTGGGCCAGAAGTTCGTAAACATGACATCATGAGTAAAACAACCTGACCTGAATCAGCCTAGTAATGAGCTGAAATGCAAAAACACGAGAATTTGGAAAACCGTGACCTGATCAGAGCAAAATCACAACAAAAATGGACTGAGTTACAGCCATTTGTGTGTTGCCAAGGCTGATTAGCCACAGCGGCCATTTAGAATGGAGCTGACTGTAGAAGTTAATCAGTTGTTGATATTACTTTCTGGAACATTACAAAAACAGTAAAAACAAAGGATTTGGAGCTGGGTCCTTCTGTTGGACTCACATAGGTGCTTTTATGATGCTCATTGATGTCATTGAGTTATAAACAAAGGTTTGATGCTTCACATACAAAAGACTTGGTGTTTAAAAAAAGCCAGTAGCTAGTAGAAAGGAAAAAAAAAATCAAAGGCACATGGAGTTTGTGGAAAAAATAGAGGTTCTATAGAAGCTATTTTACATGTTTTTTCACAAATTTTCAGAGTGCCTGTACTGTTACTTACCTTTTCATAAACATAGACAGACTTTTCCTGATTACATACAAGCTTTTCTTTGAAACCAAATGACATTTTCAACTAGAGTGATTTGAAAGATTTTTAGTGTCTGGAATGTGTAAAAATAAAACAACTTGAATACTTTAAGGCTCTACTTTAGGACAGTAGGTGATAAAAATTTTCAAAGCTCCAATACCATTAAACAGTTAAAAAACAACAACAAAATATTAAAACTACTACTACTACTACTACTACTACTGTCATTTAGCAGACGCTTTTATCCAAAGCGACTTACATTGAGAGAACATACAAGCAAGAATTCAAAGAGAAGGAAAAAAATATAAGGAGGCGGACTGTTTGGAGTCCAGTTTAATTCCGACGCTGATACATCAAGTGTATCAATTTTTTTTTTTTTTTTTGTGAGAGATAAATTCTCAAATCGATATCATAAATCATAAATCACTCCTACATTAAGACTGAACTATTAGTTCTTTTAGATCACAGTCATATGAACAGAATAAGAGGGTTTGGGGACTACAATATGTAAGAATAGACAAACTAACAGAATCTGGTGAAAACACCACCTGCTGGCAGAAGTAATTACATCATATCTACAATAAGAAAATCAAAGACATTATTTGAAAAATAAATTACATGTTTTTGTCATTATGTTGTTCATAAAGTCCATGTGACCAAAACTTTTTAGTATAGGTTTTAAAACACAAACCTGCCATATAAAACCAGTATTAAAGACACCCTTCCATTAAAAACAGTTTTTCTGAGGTTTCTGTAGAATATTTTAGCTCCACAGGTGTTCTTACCTTCATAGTGGGTGAAAACAGGTCAACAACTTCTCTTTCAGTTTTTATCTCTCAAACTACGCAGGTGGTGGTAAAACCCGAGTTCTAACGGCCTGTATCTGTTTCATCACAGTTGAAACCACGCCTAGCATGCTGCTGGCTAAAAGCTGTTAGCATAAGACGTAACAAACCAGCAAAGAGGAAGAGAGTACGCCTGATGTTGCCATGCACAGCAGGGCAGGAAACAGTATACCTTGCTCTCATAGGCTAGTTTGTTAGCCAATCAGAGTCCAGCAAATTTGAATAATGAATATGAACGAGCTGCTGCTCGAGGCCTGACGGAACCAGCCAAATTTTAACGCAGACAGATTGAAAGGTCTGTTAATCAGAGTTTCCTGAAGTTTTTTAGATATAAAATGTTTCATATTACTGGTTAATACTTAAGAAATATCCACAAATTCATGAAATTTGTATGAATGGCCTCTTTAAGATATAAAATGGCTGCAGTAATATGGTTTCACTGTCTAACATTAAATATGAAAACAGTACAAGAGGTCTAACTTCCTGCAGACAGTTCCGTTAGGTCAGTTTTGCAGTTACACGGAAACTATTTTTTAGAACAAGCAAAGCCCAGAGAGTTGAAACGTGTGACATATAAATGTACGGTTCAGGACAGCAGGACTTCTGTAACAATGCTGTGAAACGTTCACAGACTTATGCAAGATGTCCGTCCCTGTCAGGCCCAAGAGCAGATTCGTTTGTGCCAAATGACCTAGTTTCAAGTACGCTACACCAAACCACGACACAAGAGTACTAAATGATTAATGTAAAGCCAACCAATCAGATAATGTGGAGTGACTAATCAAGAGCAGGCATTTTGTCTTCTACCACAGCATCAAATACCACTTAACCTAGATAGAAGCATTTAGTGCACAAAGTGAATTCTAGGTGGAGTTGCAGCAGGGATTCCCTTAATAGTAAATTTCACTCACAGGGGGAATAATACATGCTGGAGACTGATACCAAGAGGAAGTACAGGTGGACCTATAGATACATGTATAAATATGGTGCTTTTAGTCTTACATGGTAAGACTTACATTTCTTCTTCTCTCAATCAGACTATTTTGAAATACCTAAAACAATAACAAACAAAAAATATAAAAAGTCTTAAAACTAAAAACTGGAGCATCTGATGAGTAAAGCTGCGCTAACTGAACAGGTTCAGGTGCATAATAAATACATTTACCTTCACAGTCAAGCTTTTCAAACAATTCCCAAAAGTTTACAGTTCAGATGAAGATCAATATCCTCCAACAAACTCTTCAAATATTTAGAATCTGATGTAACTCATTCTTTCATGTTTCTAAAACCAAGAATAACAACTGTTCCAATTTCCTCCTGGATTTCTTTTTATGTAATGAACCTGCACAAACTAATCAATTTACTGTACAATCTCTTACAGATGAAACACATGTGTGCCTTAAAGGGACTTAAGGCAAGATTTGTGAAAAACTACACATGCATTTCCAGTTTATTCAATGCTAATGGGTCATGAAGCATTAAAAACCCAAAATAACGAGGCCATCCGCATATATGTCTGTTGCCTTGGAAACGCTGTGTGCTACATAATGCACTGCAGTTCGACGTCCGAATTTCCCACGCAGTTGTAGGGATGTGACGTAAATTGACGCTGCATGCGCGTTGCCGACAGCTCTTGAACAGGAAGAACATGGCCGCCGTGGACTTGGATTCAAACACTGAAGGTATACTTATGGATGTTTCTGCAGCCAGCTAACGACCTGCATCCACTCTCACCCCCCAAAAAAGTGGCACCACGAAGAAAAAAAAGACTTTATCAGCGGCATCTCGTGAGTCTAAAAAAAATATGAGCGAAGCCGGGCAGGCACCCGCATAAATATTGGATATGTGTTCGGTTCATGGAGGGAACTTCAGCTGCATTTGGGAGTGAAAACGGATGCTGACATGGCTCATTTCCTTGTGACCAGGTGAGAAAACATTATAGGTCGTGTTTAGAGCCTGATACAGTATGAAAATGATGAGATCAAATCAAATAACAGAGTGGAGAGACCTGACGTGAAGTATGTTAGCCTCCCCGGTGCAGTGCTGTGAAGACGAACAGTCTGTATAGTGTCTGTGCGCGCTCCCGTGCCGGCTTGGCTGGTGGCTGCAGTTAGCCACAGCGCCTGTCGCGGCAGCACTGAGTCAGATTTTGTAAAGCTGCCTTAAGTTCCTTTAACACATTTTCACATGTGCAAACTTGTTAAATTTTCTTGTGTCGTATGTAGAACACATGAAAAACATTTAAGGTTTAAAAAAAGTTTCTGGTGCGTTCACACCGGCCCAAGCGTCAGCATCAGGTAGTAGTTCCAGAAAAAACTCCAGTGATGCCGATAGTAAACAAACCAAGGGGGGATTACTACAACGCATGCGCACTACTCGAAAAATGACAAACAGCCATTGAGCTTCTCATTCGGGGAAAAATCGCCTTTACCACCTTTAACAAAGAATAGCAATTTTTCACAATTAAACAAGTTAACCCCCAAAAATGCTGATCAGCATCAATGGGGAGCCCCAGTCTCCTCCCCTTCCGGTCGGCCCATGGGTCCCCTGGATGAAAAAATAATGAATGGAAGTCAATAGCTACGTTTACATGGGCACATTTAATCAGAATAAACGCCCAATCGGATAAAAAAGACGTCATGTAAACATGTCAATCAGAATGTTTTGATCCGATGCAGCCTGATCAGAATGAAATTTACTTCCGATCGAGAGGGGTGGTTTTGTCCGATCTTCATTCAGATAGACGTGCATGTACACACCCATTAGGAAAGAAAGGGTGAAAAAAGCCCACTGCGCATGCGTACAACTTCAGCGTGACGTCTTTCCGCTTTCACAGATCCAAGTAGAAAACATAGCGGGAGGTAAACAGAAGTGGTCTGCTGGTGCAGTCATCCTGTCATCCTGCTCTCCTCTCCTGTGGTGGAGGAGCAGTAGTAATATGTATTCAGCCTCTAGCTTGGTTAATGCGACCAGTAAAAACCCAAACATAAAGGTAATCACCCGCAGAAGGTCCATATTGGGGATAACGTGAGTCAGCTCAAGCACACGATGGGGCGGGAAAGACGTGCAGAAAGGACGGAGTTTGTTTACTTTTTTTTCTTCCCCCAGAAAGACAACTCGCTGTGCGCATGCTCAACTCATTTAACCTGATTGAGTGCTTGGTGCATGTGTACTCATGGCATGATCAGATCATTTCAGTTAGTGTCCATGTAAACAGGGATTTGGGAATTCTGATCGACCAAGATTTTAATCAGATTGGGGAAATTTGGCGCATGTAAACGTAGCTAGTTATTTCTGGTCCGCTTTGTCTTACACCCTGAATCACACACATGCTGTACCGCAATTTACATGATAAATAATAATGTACGTTTTGACCGTGTCTGTCAAGTGGATTCTGATTTATTTATTTATTTTTAAAATTTTGTAATTAAAATGATTACAAATGAAAAGTCGCACATATGACGTCACAGCAGAATCTCCCAAGTCTCACCGCTGCCTTTTCCCTTGTTTTTACGTGACAACGCCGGTGTGTTTTGTACCTGGATGTCACCACAAAACTAGTCGTTTAATGCTCCTTCCTTCATCCTGATAGAAGGAGGTGAAGCTAAACTCACCGCCATTGTTCCTATTCTGATTCTTCTTCTCCTTCTGAGCGGTATGGTGACGTCAATTTTACGAGACAAGTGGTTGTAGTCTACTACGTGTCTTCACACAAAATGGTAAATGGTAAATGTCCTGTATTTGTATAGCGCTTTTCTAGTCATTCAGACAACTCAAAGCGCTTTCACACGACAAGGTTTTTGCATTCACCCATTCACACAACCCGATATGTAAACCGGGGGGAGAGGGTAGGGGCTAACACTCACACAACCCGATACACAGATCGGGGGGCAACATGGGGTTCAGTGTCTTGCCCAAGGACACTTCGACATGTGGCGGTGGAAGCCGGGATCGATCCACCAACCTTCAAATTGGAGGACGACCGCTCTAAACTTGTCTTTACAACTCACGGACATCATATGTTCGATCCATGGTGCATTTCAAACTGGATCAGAAAATAACGTTTATCTCTCCATTGACTTCCATTCATTATTTTTTCGTCCAGGGGACCCATGGACCGGAAGTAGAAGGGCGTGACTGTGGCTTCCCATAAAAACACTATGAAGATCAATACATGTGTGAAACATGTTTATAAAAGAACTGCATCCTGACAAAAGTTTTACTAGATTATTAACAACATTTAGAGACACTTAAGACACTTTGGATCCCAGACATATTCAATAATGACATTTTTTAAACTTAAATCATAAACATAGATGTCTGAGATGTTCGAGAATGTTTGATGTATTTCTGAAGCATGTTAAATAGTGACTAATAAAAAAATCCTGAAGAGCTTTAAATAAAAACTGCTGAATTTGTACACAGTGTTCTTAATGTACTTTTTAAATAAGAGCTCTTCCAGACTCTACCAGGCCAACTGGTATATTTGAAGCTGTTAATCACATGATTTCTCTGCTAAATGAAAAGCCAACTAGAATTTGTTCCCACGTTCATTCAAAAGACTTCTTTGGTTCTGATTGTTAATTAGGAATTCCAGGTTTATAAGTTATTGTTAGGGTAAAAGCATGAATAGGGTTATTGAAGTTAGAAGAATCACTGATCCCCACCGTCCCTGCTGAGAATTGTTGAGGAAACAGAAATCCAGTTACCTCTTCTTCTTCTTCTTCTAAATGGTACGCAAAGATTTAGGACACTTATGATCCCCCTGATTATGCGTCTTCAGCAACTGTCAACTCTGCTTTAACATAAAGGGTTTGAGTAGTGCTGGAAAATAACTTTATAATTAGTTTATGCACATGTCTCCATAGCAACGTCCGCTCTTACCTGGCAAGATCTCATGCAATAACCTGCACGTCGGTCATGAATTTTCAGGTCCTCAAACCTTTAGTTATTTTTATTCCTCTCCTTGTTTTTTTATTATTATTATCACAATTTAATGACATAAAATCAGTTTTTTTTGTGATACATTAACTGCACAGATAAATGTGCTCCCTCACAGCTGTAACAGCTTAACCAGCCTCATCCTCAGCCATCACGTCTCACTGCACTGATGTGGCGGCCTATTTATTACGTATGCTTGCTGCTCCTCGCTGCTCGTCTCCACGCAGCCTCCACCTGCTTCAGATCTGCTCTGTTTATATGCACCCTGGAGGGAATTTATTTCCAACTTAATCACCACTGAGCGATTACTTGCAGTGGTCCCTGTGCGTTATTTGGCACGTCCCTGTGTATTTCATTTTGCTACACCATATCCCCTCTGCAGAGAGCCTCACCAGAAAGAGATAACTGAATTGCAGGGATGATTCATCTTCATGTTCTTTTGAACTATGCAACATGATAGAGAAAGATCGCATGACGGAGGCCAAATTTCTAACCCTTTGTAGAAAAGACTGCTGTAAAGTTAAACTGTATGACTGTGGAATTAAGTGTAATCATAATCATTGAGTTTGTTCTTTCTCATCCAGCAGTGATTCAAACGGTTCAGCAGGCAACAGGTCAATTAACACAAACTGATGCAGTGAGCTCCTTCTCATTTATTAAACAACAACAACATGAGATGCTGTTCTGAGAACCCTTAGATGAGAACACTTGGATCCAGCAAGCTCAGATTGTCAAATAGCAGTACGACGAAAACCAGACATAATTCTTCAACATGGATCGAGCAAACAAAAAAAAAGTGTAATTCTAATGAGAATCTTTAAGATGTGCAGGAGACAACTTCACAGCCTGACTCCCAGTGACAGAAACAATGTTTAGGTTTAAAAAAAAAAAAAAGACAAACTCTGAATGGAAATAAATGCTGTGAGATTACATGTTGTAAACTCTGTCTCACTTGCATGTATTTGCAGTGTATTTGTGAGGTGTACTAAGATGCATGGCTGCAGTGTTCCAACATTTTGTGCAGATGAAACTACTTTGTGTTGCTGGATCTGTTGAAACACCAAGCTGCTTCGGATTTATGAACGCACAACACTGCAGCATGAGCCTGAGAACCTCACAGTGTGTCAGAGATTAAATCCACACTCAAAGTTAATTTATTTACTTTAAACCACATCCAGCTTGTTTTGTTAAGATGAAATCTTCCTGGACACAGCACTGGTGTCACAAACACACACGTACAGAAACACATAAAGCCTTGTGGACGTACTGTGCTCGATTCTTTGCATCTGTGTTTGTGCATAAAGTGCTGCTTCTATTTTTACCCTCATTATCTTCTTTTAGAATGTTGCCAGTTCTTTTTAAATGTATTTGTGTTCTTTATTTTTTTATTCATCTTGAAAACTTTTTATTTAAACTTGACAACTGAAAATTTTCATGCATAAATCTCTTTTCATTCTAGCCCGAAAAGAACAATAAATTCTTCCGAGGAACATGATCAGGACTTTTTTTTATTAACTGCTACATGCTGTCATTTTTTTTCTACACAGAACATAAACAATTGTGTCATAACTGCTTTTCTACATATTCTCTTAAAGGTGATGAGGAAATATAATACAGCCATAGTTTTAGTCTTAGCCATATTTAAAACACTTTTCGTGGGTTTTACAGTAATGAAAGAAAAAAAAAGAAAACTTTAATCTTTATTGTCTCATCTGTTTTACGTGCACCATTTTCAGAACTTGTGTCCTCGTCATGATAATTAACTCGTTCAGTGCCAGCCACTTTCAGATTTCATCTCCCCCTAAGTGCCAGAGAAATTAGCATTTTTAAGGCTCACAGAATATTTTCTCATGACTATGTGAATTTTGATGCCACCATCAGAAAGATTAGTCTTTCTTCTTTCAGCAGCAAAAAGAAAATTATTTCTACCTCTTTGTTTTTAGTAATCTGCAGTACAAAAGAGGAACTTTTATGAAAATCCACATGTTTCAGGACTAAAAGCTGAGATAAAGAGCGTTTTGTGTAAAGAGGTTTTTGATGTAAATATTTCATGTTTCAATGATTCACGCAACATCTGAACTATATGTTTTACTACTATGAAACTGAAAAAATAAACAGTAAAAAAGTACTTTTGATAGTTTATTTTAATGTCTAAAAAGAGTCATTTATAGACAATTTCAAAATTTGAATAAAATATAAGAAAAAAAGCAGCAGATTTATGATTCAGATACTCTGTGTGTGTGTGTGTGTGTGTGTGTACGTGCATGAGTGCGCGACGTAGTCCATTTGTCCCCCCCCCCCCCCCCCCCCC
>SSNP01000086.1:1930485-1961666 GCA_006937955.1 Pachypanchax playfairii
CCCCCCCCCCCCCCCAACGGCAATCTGTTCCTCTATTAACACTTATCGTGTGTTTTATGTGTGGTGAATCGTTCTTTATTTTGCTCCCTGCTGCCTTTAGAAGAACCTAACAGGAGATACTGGTTGGATAAATCCACCTCAGCTTCACTAGAATCACCAGAAGAACCTCAATGTCAGGCTGAAGACATCACAAGTCCAAAATGATGAGCTGCATCAAAAACTGCGCCACCTTCGACACAACACTCGTTCCCGGTAGATCCGGTAGACACACTGGAGGGATTTTATCCATGTAATAAACTCCAACACCTTCTCAATTCCATCAATTCTATACTAGTTTGTAATAACTCTGAACAACCAGATCACTTCACAGCCACTTCACAGGCTCTGAATCTCCCTTACACATTCACCGTCTGTCTCGTCCTGATCACCTGGCTCCGCCTCCTCGCTCCACATAGCTTTATTACAGGGTAAGAAAGGATGGTCTCCCCCAGAGAAGTGCAGCACTGCCCCCTCCTGGATCACATGACTAAATATAGCCTGTAATGAGTTCATATTAAGTGAGCAAACTGCCCCAGAATGCTTTGCAGGATTTAAGCCAATAAAAGCTTTAGAGACATCAAGACATCTATGGCACTGAGCGTTCGGATTCAGTTTGACATCTACAGACGTCTATGGCACTGAATGAGTTAAAGTGTCTAGGACAGGCATTTTAATGTGTTATTTACTACTTAATCACAATAAATATTGCATTTGTACCAAGAAGTCAATTTTCCACATAAATCTGGATGTGCAGATTTTCAGTAATAAAGTCTCAAATATGCAGATTAACGGAAAATTGCAGCGTGAACAAATTGCTGTGACAGAAAATGGATAAAGAATCTGTTATTTCTGAGGGTCTCTTTCTGCACAGGAAATCAACTCAGGAGAAGAAACAATGTGAAGAGAACCAGTTTTTATAAACACAGCCAAATATGTTCCAGATATGAGCTGAAATCCATTCCACAGGCCTCAAGTTCTACTGATCAAACACAGTTAGTCTCAGTGTCATCGTGAATGTAAACAAACAGCCAGAGCAGAAGAAGGAATGAGACTAAAATCCATCAAGAAACCTGTAGCTTTTGTGTATACTTCTCTCATACAAACACAAAGATCCATGACGTTGCTTGGTCAGTGCAATATTAAATAATTCTAGGGCACGATTCAGCAGTCAGTTCAAAAAGTTATTTTCTGAACAGAAAACTTCAAATTATTTACATTTTACTGACTCATTTCACTTACACTTT
Organism: Pachypanchax playfairii; assembly: GCA_006937955.1. NCBI lineage: Eukaryota > Metazoa > Chordata > Actinopteri > Cyprinodontiformes > Aplocheilidae > Pachypanchax > Pachypanchax playfairii. The sequence goes on from SSNP01000086.1 coordinate 1,931,769, forward strand.
TTAAGCTCCTGCCTTTCGAGTAACATACAAGTATAAAACGGTGGACTGATGTTTTTCTGATGTTTCCTGCTGACTGTTTGGACTAAAGTGCACCATTTTCAATGTTATTCCCTTACAGAGCACAGAAGAGACATTTCTCATAATTTAATGCATCACTGCAGTTTTGTGAAACTACAAATGAAAGATTTAAAGTCACTGAAGGATGCAGTGGTTCCTATTTTGTCATGGAGCTCTTGTTTCAAACAAACCTACATGTCTGGTGCTGCATGTGCATCTGTTTTTTTCTACATCAATCCATGTAAAGAAACATCGTCACATATGAAAGTCATCCCATGCTGATGAAGTGAGAAAATGGGAAAAAAAATGATTTTGAGACCATTAGTCCACTTTTCAAGCTACCTTTGGTGCTGCAAGTCAGAACATGTGAGAAATAAAACTTGCAATGAATTCATAGCAAACAAATGCCAAATTCCCACTAAAGCAAATATTTCTTAACATTTATTCAAGCCAAATAACATGAGTACAAGAAAGATCAAACTCAGCAAGCGTTTCACACCAAACTCTCTGCTGTCTCCCCCAACATGTAGGAGATACACAAGCTCAGCATACGACCAAATAAATGCAATCAGACTTTGATTTTCACACTGAAACAGAACTGAGACAAAAATTTCAGGGTGATGATTCCAAAACAATAAGCACAATGGTAGCAGTACATGTCATTCCAACTTTCAAATCAATGTTTCGTTGCTGAAGGGTTTGTATGCCTTCAAAATAAAGCAAAACTTCTTTAGGCATCGAAATAGAAAAAGAGTGTGAGAGAAATAAAAATGCAATGAATCGAACCAAAAAGTCGATGTTAAACCTTCAAACTGCAAATAAAATATTAATATATTCATAAAAGGTTTAGTCTTTTATTTGTGAACACATTTTTCATGTTTCTTTCTGACAAATAGGAATTTATCTTGACAAAGAGCTGTCAGCGTAACCGAAAAATGACTGTCAAAATAAAAGTGCCATTCGTCAGAAGGAAATAGTGAACAGCCAACAAAAATACAAGTGTCACACAAATACAAGACTAATACCTTTATGATGAGACTTTTTTTTGGGAGGTTTTGTTTTTTTCTTGACTTTGATTCAGCCCCTTGCTGTTTTTTCTCTCACATTGTTATTTTTGTTTGATTTTAAAGGCACAGCATGGCTGTAACTGGGCCTTAGTTACTTTTATAGTGTCATAAATACACACCGTCTGTGTTGTTTCAAAGAAAACGTGAAATATGGAGGTCAGTATGAAAAAGGAGTTGACTTTAGTCCCCTGATTGTTTCTGCTGCACTCCTTCAAGCACTTACCTGTACTTGATTCAATAGTTTCTTGCCCTACAGTTTGGCCAAGCAGGTCATACTGGTTCAGGCGAGAGCTCTCCTCTTCCACTACAACCGAGTCGGAGGCATTTCGAGTCCAAGCGTAGGTCACCTCTGAGATTGTGTAGGCATCTAAAAAAGGGAGGTGGAGAAACCCATTGGGGGATAAATCTGGGGCAGCTATCAAAGATTTTTTTTTTCTTGCGACCCAAATGAAATGTCCCCTCTACATTGTGCTTTACGCTAAGTTTTAACAGAAAAAAAAATCATTCTGGACAGAAAAAAAAAGCAATCAATTCATCGTGAGATTTCTGTTTCTGAATTTTTCTCAGGAAAAAAAAACCCTGAGAGGTCGCAAAGAATAATGTATTTGTTGAAACCGAAACCAGATTTCCTCATATTTTTAATGGAATACATTCTATATTCTTCTAAATATGTGGTGCAACAGATTTTCTTCATCATCCACCGAATAAGAAAAGTGATCCACGGGACAATCTATAGCTCACCACATGAATGCAATCTAACATTTACTTTATTTGAGAAGTCAAATCATTTCAGACATGAGCTACCAACCTCTGATACTCTGATATAACTGATAATTAAGCCCTCTTCCATAAATCAGCTGCTTGCATGTAGGCAAAAAGCTTTAACAGCATAAAGCAAATAAATAAATAAAAATCAATCATCCAAATGTGAGGAAGCGAGAGGAAAAAGATCTAAAAAAAATTCCAATCCTTCAAAACAAATATTTGGATGAGTTTAGAAATCCACTTCTCTTCAGCCATGTTTTCATATTCTAAGCATAAATACGGATGCACATTTTGTTCATATTTGCAGGGCCATAAAACTGAGCCATGCAGTCCAGCTTCCCTCAGTCCTTCGGTCGCTCTCTTGCCAAAGAAGCAGTAAAAAAAAAATGTTAAAAGCATTTTACTTTAAGTTCCCTCAGGCAGTATCGTCATCATCAGAGTTACTCACAGCTGCCAAATTTTAGTGGACAGGAATGAAAGTCCATGGGGAAATCCTCCAGATGCATTGGGCACTCTGCATGCACTGTTAACCTGCATCCAATTCACAGAACGTAACAAGAATTTGCAAATGAGTAAAGAGCAAACAGCATATGTTAGAAACAAACAAACAAACAAAACAACTCACAAAGCCTCATGCACTATTCAAGACACTTAGCATCTGTAATGCCTTGAAACAGAAGCAATTTGTCTGATTTGTAACTAGCAGAGCTGATTAAAGGATGGGCTGTAGAGAACAGGAACAATTAAAAAAGACGGTGTGTGTCTCTAGTGAGACTTTAGATCAACTAGATGATGAGATTGAAATTAAAACTCAATATTTGCACCAGATTATACAGCAGCTGTAAGATATCTTGCACTGTTTTAGAACCCTTTTCTGAAATTAATAGTGAAAAAAGCAAATCATGCTAAATCACCACTTCTTTTTCATATAAATTATTCCCACTCATTTAGGTATAAAACTGGTTTTAAAAAAATGAGTTTCAGGCTAACATGCTGGTGCAAACAGCTAGCAGGTAAGCTACCTTTGTCATTAAGAAGTGATAGTTCAGATTTTTTAAGAGGGGTTCTGTGAAAAGATTAGAAACAATTAAATTGTTTTAGGCAAAACTTTTAAACCACCTCATTTCAAATAATAGAGACTGGTTTTGATTAGATTGATGAGCTAATTGCTAATCCAAGCTAGGCAAAGACGAAGTAGGTTGCTGCAATCTTAAGAACTCAAATCTAAAAAAATGTTCATGTTAAACCTATTAAATAACTGTTTACATGGCTGTCAGATTTTCACTGTACTCCTATTCTGACAGAAATATTATGGTATGGAAGCTGAAGACTTCCCAAGGCTGCACAGGAAGTCCTACAGCCAGATGTTGTTATTTCTGCATATTCTGTTTAAATAGCTGTGTAATGTAAAAGGTTTATAAAATAACATTTTGAGACCAGAGTTGTTTTACAATTGGAGCTAACTGTGGTGGTCTTGGCCCCACTGGGCTTGTTAATCCGGTCAGAACTATTCTGTTTTTTTCAAAACTGAAATTATACAGCGATATCTACAACAATTGACACATTATTAGTTCATAATCTTTCTATAAGACCTCACTTCAAAAAGATATTCACTGCAGCTTTAATGCAATCATATGACTTATTTTTCATTTCTCATAAAGATACCATTTTTATTACCTCATGGTGTACAGCAATGTCCCATCATCTTTGATCCTTAACAGTTTATTAGGCATGGTCATGTTGTGTGCCACAGACTTTTTCCCATTGTGAAAGAATGTGTCTGGAGTCCAGATCTTACTCGCCATCAGGTTGTTCAGAGGCAAAATATTCATTGGTCCATGAAACGTCAACCTCTCATCCTTCCAGCTTTGCCGGAAGAAAACATCTATGGTATACTCCTAAGGACAGAACAGATCAATTTATATAGTTGTGTCTATAATCTATAATTTGGTTTTTTTCCAGGTTTTTACTTTCCTGCTATTTAAAAATAAAAATCAGTGCACTTTCCACTCTCATGTTTTATAAATGCCTACAAGCAGCAACTTCACAACTGTCTTCAGTTGCCAGTTTTGAACCTCTCTCTATTTGAAAAAGCTCCATCAAGGTGAGGCCCGTGCCCTCCGGTTTCCTCTCAGCTTCCTGATTTGGTGTTTTCCTATAAAGACGCCTATGAGGCTGTGATGAGACTTTGGCCTAAAAATCCTTTGCTGTCAAAAGAAAGCAACACACAGGCAGCCAGCACTGCACTGTGAAATGGGAGTATGTGTGAGAGTGTATGTGTTTGTGCAATTCACACACAGCTAGTGAGGGCAAGAGTGAGAAATACTGAGTTGTTTTTCTTTCTTTTTTTTTTTTAAATCTTCACAGTTAAAAAACGTCTGACATTTAGATCTCTGGACACTAAAACTACAACAGAAACCCTGTCAGCTCAGCACAGGAGATTCTAGGTTCGTTAGATATATTTTAGGTTCCTGGTTATCTTCCCTGTCGCTTATGACCACATACAACCCCATAACTAACACTCAGATCTAACATGGCTGACCAGTTGGCTGATACTTTGGAACAAATAATTTGCGCTCAGTCTTATAACTGTGTTTTAACATTTCAAGTAAAACTTTTTGATTGGCTTTTATTTTTAGATCATTTAACTCTTTCATTTCATTGAAGTCTAAATCTTTTATGATTGAAAATACAGACACAGGTAAATTTGTTGGTACATTTTGTTGGGATTTTGAAAGAGTTTGTGTGATATTTTGTGGTTCTATTTTAAAGAGGCCATTTCACACAAATTTCATGTCTTTGTGGTTATTTATTAAGTATTCACCAGTAATATGAAACATTTTATATCTAAAAAATATTAGGAAACACTGATTAACAGACCTTTCAATCTCTCTGCGTCAAAATTCGACAGACTTCAGCTGCAAATCATTAATATTCATTGTTTGAATTTGCTCGACTCTGATTGGCTAACATACTAGCCTATGAGAGCAAGGCATACTGTTTCCTGCCCCATTGCGCATGGCAACATCAGACGTTCTCTCTTCCTGTTTGCTACGTCTTATGCTAATAGCTTTTAGCCAGCAGCATGCTAGGTGTGGTTTCAACTGCTGGAGCTGATGAATACTAATGAGAAAAGGAGTTGTGACGAAACAAATACAGGCCGTTCAAACTCGGGAGAACTCCGGTTTTATCACCACCTGCGTAGTTTGAGAGATTAAAACTGAAAGAGAAGTTGTTGACCTGTTTTCACACCCACTATGAAGGTAAGAACACCTGTGGAGCTAAAATATTCAACAGAAACCTCAAAAAAAACATTTTTAATGGAAGGGTGTCTTTAACTTTCAGTAATTTCTTTATTTTGGATTTGTTTCTTGTGTCCAGTTTCTTTACTTGTTGTTTGATTTGTTCTGGATCACTTTTTCTTTTTCAAACTTCTTGTATTTTGTCATTTTTTTTACTCCTTGTGTTCAGATTGTTGGTATTCTGTAACAGTCCCGGTGGTTTCTCAGTAACATTGTCAGCTCACTCTGGTTTCCCCCATGTTGAATCCATTTCTTGTTATATTTTGCTTTTTTGATTAAAAGTTTGAGTTTAAGGTAAGTTACCTGTGTACTAGTCTGAATTTAGACACTCTTAAAGCTCATTGAAACAAGGTTTATTCCTCCTGAATAGTGATTTCTTTAAAATAAGTTGTCTGATGTAACCTTTCTATCTGACAGAGGAAATAAAACACTGTAAAATAATGTGTTTACTTTACAAATGTGTGCAGAAATAGAACAGAACAGATTTTTTATTACCCCTAAACATCATGTTATTCTTTGCAAAAAATATGTGTCAAAACTTTAAAAGGATTCATAACCTGAAATTTTCACTTTTCCGCATAAAAATCTTTATATTATGGTTTTCTAATTATTTCACACTGGCTGGAAAGCCGATTTTTAAAAGTGGAGTGTGTTGTTTACCCCTGGTTTAACATGTCATCCATGTAGGGTAGGGCTGATAGAGGACAGGAGTTTGTCACCTCTGAAGAAGTGGCTCAAAGAAAACTTCAACCGGTTCTATCAATTTCAGTCCAATGTGCTCTGTTCTAGCCCAGAATGCACCAAAATTTATACAAGGAGTCTATTGATGAACCAAATTGTTGCAGCTAGCAGGAGTTGAACAGTATTAATAACAGAGGTTTCACCCCGATTATCTCCTCATTTACTGGTGGACTCCGGTTAGTACTGGGCAGTTCACAATAAAATGTTTAAGTTTGCTGCTATGAAGAAATTATCTCTGAACTTCCAGGATGGAGATCAGCAGCAGGCAGATTCCAAAACATCAGGAGCTATAACATCACTTTTAGTCTAATATGTTTATTAGTGTTTTTTTACTATTCAGCCAAACTCCATGACAATTGTTCTCTCAGGTAAAGTTCTGAACATGTTTTTATGTTGATAAATACTAAGATTTAAACCAATTGATGATATCTATTAAACTTTATTTCTGCAATTATTTTTCACCCATGTGGTGACTGCTATCATATTTTAGCATGATTTGATAAATATTTATTTTATTCCTCTCAAGAGTTTTTGATCCTATTTAGAGAGATGTGGCTGCATGTCCAGCTTCAGTCTCCTCAGCATCTGTATCATCTTCCACATCATCAGATAAGGCTGTTATCTTCAGATCAACAAAGAACAGGATGAAGGACTCCAGAGTTTAATTCTAATTTAGCACGACAGACCACATTATGACAGATCTAAAAATATAAACAGTTTGATTTGTTTGTTTGTGTGTATTTTAAACTGTTGTTTAACCAAACACTTTTGTTGTATTCATTTTTATTTCAATTAAATAAATAGAAAATCATAAATATGTAAATTTACAATGTCAGTGATAAAACAGATGATGTGTTGCACTGTTAAAAAAACAAAAGCCATTCTGAGAGTTAGTGTTTTAAGTCTTTTGTGTTAGAAATTTAAACTTTAACTGAAAACATTTGGTATTATATAATTAGTATTTAGCGCTAAATTAGTGTTAATGTAATAACTCTCCCAAAAAAAGTGGATTAAAACTTTCTTGTGAGGACTCATGTACTATAGTGCTGTTAAACCGCGCACTCATTTAAATGAGCATGAATATCTAGTAAGACATAGTTTAGACCAGATAACAGTTTTGTAAACATGTCTGTGTTCATACATGTAAATATTATTATTAATAATTCTAATAATAACAGCAGAAAACATGATCAGATAACTGATCGTCATGAACTGGATGTTTATACCATGAGAAAAATGATGAATAATACATTTTATAAAAAACATGATTTGTGAGTCTGAGCGTTTATTCAGTCTATTAAACTGCAATAAAGATTTCAATGTCTGATACAGTCAAAATTTAGGAGTAAACATGATACAAAAAATATTTATAAAATGTTTAGAAACTATTTTATATGAAAATCTGTTTTTGTGTTATAAATGGCTAACCTAGCTACAATATCAGCCTTTACAGGAAAAGCTGCGACTAACTATACAAATCTGTTCAGTCATCAACTCATGTAGAGGTTGCTCACCAAAATGCAATGTGTGCTCAGCCACCATGACACAGACTGTGACTGTCTCCAGCTTTTGTTCATTCACAAATGGATTCTAGTTGAGGTAGAGGGGATTGATTCGTCAGTGGCTTTAGTCGTTGGTCCAAAGCAGCTTCTTTATTAAGAATTACATTCAGTCCGAGGCTGAACAGGATGAAATGAGCTGTGAGCATAATGGCCGCACCGGCCGCTTTGTAAATGTCAAGCAACGTCAAGTTTGGAGCTTGAAAGTCGAAGCTTGTAATGCCCGTCAGTTAAAAAGAGCAACGTAGGCGGGGCTTCCTTTGTGATCACATGTTCTGAGCTATGGGGGATCATATTGAGAGAGTGGCTTGGCTTTATTTACTTCATAAATCTAGACAAAGTCGATGTCGGGTGCATCGGAGCCGTTTGTGGATACACCCTGTTCTTCAGATGCGTTCTGAGTTTGGGGAGTTTACCCGTTTGGTCCAGAAGCTACGTATGGATGAGGTTCGCTTCCAGAGCTACGCCCAGTTTGATGACTTCCTGCTTCATTCAGGTTACGTGCAGTGACGTCCCTACAATGAGACGCCCTGATTGGTTGACATGCCGCTTCAAGAGTGTCAAAAGTTCAGCTAGCTGAACTTCTGCGTTGCTCGCGTTTCAAGCGTCAACGCCTGAAATGCTTGAAAAGCTTTGAAAGTTGACGCTGCTAACGCTCACAAAGCGCTGCAGAGACTCTGACGCCCCTCCCACGGACTCCACCATAGACTTTGCATACAATTTTGACATTTGAAGTTGACATATATTTTCTGCTATTGTTTACATTTATAAACAAAGATATGAAAACAAAAGTACTGTATAGTTGAAACAAATGTTTATCTTGTTTTCTCTTGTTCCTTGATCCAGTGTCCCTCTGGAGTGGACTGATGTTGTTAATTGTTGTGAACAACACAAGTGCACCCTCTAGAAATTTGACGAAACTAATAATTTAAAGTGTCCTGCAATTGAAAAAAAAAATCTGAGTTTTATAATGAACATTTTAGGCCCTTAGATGTTCTTGGTTTTGTATTGGCTGTGAAAATTGCAGAAAAACTTATTTTTGTTTTTTTTTTCACTTAAACGAGACGGGTGCAGGAATCAGGTGAGTTTGAAAATACTATCGTTGTGACATCACACTGATTTTGCTCACTAATATTCATCAGCTCATGCAGTCTAGACCACACATACAAAGTTAGCTCAGTTGTTTATCAGAAAACATGGCGGACCATCAGCCTTGTTGTACTCCAGTCAGACTTATATAATGTACATATTGCCCAAAAATACAGATTTGCGGGACAAATGGCTTCAGTTTAATTTTGGAGAGACTCACCAAACTTATAGTTAACTCATGGCGGGGTCTGAGGGGGGTCTCTACCGTTCTGCATGGATTCCTAATAAAATACCAGGTCTTATCTGCAGGCACCTCCTCCCACTCACTCGTAATCCCCGTCTAGAGGGGTGTTGTTCTAGAATTTAAAGTTCCATCTCTACTGGTCCCGTCTGGAAATCTCCCTTAACTTGGCTTTATGTAGGATGTTACTAGGTATGTTACTCGAACAGTCATAGCGCTGTTGCATACGTAGCGTCGGAGGATACAAGAAGCTGTACTCTCATAAGCTAGCTGTTATCCAATCTGATTCCAGCCAATTAGCATAATGAATATTAATGAGTCGAGGTCTGTTTTCAAGCAGTCCGATCCCTCTAATCTTGAAAGGCCGGAAATAAGTGTTTCCTGACGTTTTTTAGATATAAAATGTTTCAGATTACAGGTTACTACTTAAGAAATAACCACAAAGTCATGAAATTTGTCTGACAGTGCACCTTTAACCCAGAAGCTGCAGGGTGGCAAAGTTGATATCACTGTTGCCTTGCAGCAATAAGGTCCTGGGATTGAGATCGGGTAGGAATCTTTCTGCATGGAGTTTGCCTGTTCTCCTCACGTGTGGGTACTCTCAGATGACTCCAAACTTCCACCCACAGACCAATAAATTCATGATTATTTAATTGGCCCTGGAACCTGACATACTACTACTGACAGCTGAAGTTTGGCCTAAACTGGGTCATGCAACAAGAAAATTATCCCAAATCCACCAGCAAATCCACAGCAGAATGGTCGAAAAAGAAAAGATGCTATGATGCCATTATTGCTTCATTTCTGTTCAATAGTTATTGGCATTATGTAATAACATATGTGGCTGTTTAGCTAGGATTTTATTTTGAGGATTAAAATGCTTGTTAGGTTTTCAGAGTGTGCTCACTGGTTACAATGACTTTACTTTGAAGAAATTTAGTTTTTATTACTGGCGTCTCTGCTTCTTGTAATGCAATGGGGTTGTTTTTCTGTCATAGGTGTTTCTGTCTGTCCATCTGTTCATCTGTATTTTTTAATTAAAAAAAGACATCAGGGATGATTTGGCTGCAATTAAGCAGACTGATCACCCTCTGGGCCAGTTAGTCACAGGAGATCGCATGTGGGTGGTGATCTGGATCTGGGTTTCCTGCAACACAGCCAACAAATCCTTTCTGCTCTTCGAGATCTCTTACTTTGTATTTCAGCTCGCGTGAAAGGGTTTTTATTTATTTGTTTATTTATTTAGCTAAAAGCCCCTTGGCATACTGTCAGAGTCTGCTGCACTGAATATACAGATTCTTAAGTGGTAAATCAATAGATTGATCGCTTGGAAAATAATCTTGAAGGAAGGTGAAGATATGATGAAAATGTTGCCGTTTTAGAATGACAAACAGGAGAGTTCTGGATAATTAAAGGAGTAACTTGAATAACACCAAGACTTTTAATAATGCATGAGATAAAAATCATTGGAGGAATAGACATCCTGCTGTAGTGAAGAATACAGATCCGATTCTAGCGTCACAGAATCTTGTGTGTGAGTTTGTGTTTGTATATGAACAGAAAAAACTGAGGAATATAATGTACTTCAGGGGAAAGTCAGAACAAAACGATAACAAATAACAAAAAACATCCTCGTTTCCTTCAAACTGGAGTCAGAAAAATCGTTTTCAACAATCACATGAGTGAGTAAAACAATAAATAAATGTTACAGATTTGTACTCACCATGTCTGTGTCTGAAACGGGTCCAAAGCTGGTGACGAAGATGTTTGTCTTCACCTCCGTTACCCTGTCTGGATAAAAAAAAAACACCCTCTGAGCCAACAAGACACCATGAAGGAATAAAAATAAAAGATTACAATGTAAAAAAAAAAACAGGAGGTAATGAATAATGGGTGCAAAGTTGTTTGAAAAAAGATTCATTTTAAGTTTTATTTCACTGATTTTTCACAGCAACAATGTGCTACAAGTTTTGTGTTCACATTTTCTAGTAGGTTTGAAGAGCTCATGTATTATGATCCACCACCCTGATATCTTTACATTTCTCATCGACGGCTATTTGCTGTCAAAAATGCAGAGTAATAACATTTGGGTCTATTGAAATCACTTTCACCATCCTGGGCTACACAATACATTTTCTGAAAATACTATCTCATTGCATTGCTGAAATGTCATTTACATCTAAATGTTCACTCATTCACTCATCGACTTATGTTCAATGTGTATTACTCTAAATAGAGGATAGGCATTTCAAACACTTGAATTCCAAAGTATTTCATAATTATGTGTCGAGTTACATAAACACAGACAGCATACGCCTGAATATGAAATGATGGACAGCAATATTTTCCTGGTTTTGGCTCAGAAAATGTAATTAACATCGTCTGTCCTAGTAGCTCAGACAGAGAATTTAATTAAACATACAGTGATTACTTATTACACCTTTTCATTGTAATGTACTGAATCCACTAACACAAAGCTGGACTGCTGTTGCAACTCTATCACAACCTTCAAAATTGGACAATTATGAATTAATATCAACCCACAAAAAGCTGTAAATTATGTCTGTGCAAAACAATGTTTTAGAGTTGCAACACACGTGGAAATAATTCATGTTGCATCACAACAGTCAAAATTCAGCTTGTTTTTTATGTTGATACTAAATTATCTTTAATTAATTTATAGTATTAAAAATCATTTAAAATATTATCAGAGTTTGCAGCTTCCTAGTATTGTCTTAAAAAGAGTCCCTTCCATTAAAAACAGTTTTTCTGAGGTTTCTGTTGAATATTTTAGCTCCACAGGTGTTCTTACCTTCATAGTGGGTGTGAAAACAGGTCAACAACTTCTCTTTCAGTTTTAATCTCTCAAACTACGCAGGTGGTGATAAAACCCGAGTTCTCCCGAGTCCGAACGGCCTGTATCTGTTTCATCACAACTCCTTTGTTTGTTAGTATTCATCAGCTCCTGCAGTTGAAACCAGACCTAGCATGCTGCTGGCTAAAAGCTGTAGCATAAGACGTAGCAAACAGGAAGACATGACGTCTGACGTTGCCATGCGCAGCGGGTCAGGAAACAGTATGCCTTGCTCTAATAAGCCAGTTTGTTAGCCAATTCAAACAATGAATATGAACGAGCTGCTGACGAAGCAGCCTGACGGAAGGAGCCGGAACCACCCGAATTTTAACGCAGACAGATTGAAAGGTCTGTTAATCAGTGTTTCCTGACGTTTTTTAGATATAAAATGTTTCATATTATTGGTTAATACTTAAGAAATAACCACAAAGTCCTGAAATTTGTGCGAAATGGCCTCTTTAAAGATTGCAATTTAGCCTGAGGAGAACCGACTTACATTTTCAATGAGTTTGCTTTTTTAACACTTTCTGTTTCAGAACTCAGTCACTCTTGAATTTGCAGTTAAAAAGATTTTCAAATCTCACTCTACACAGCCAAACACATCTTATGATCTAAACAGTTTAGAGCAACGTGCACATTTCATTCACATTAAAGCGCTGCACCAATGAAACCTGCTGTATAAATGCTTCATAGTAAAACCTACAGCTTTGTTTATATTTAAGCCATAATGGATTTATTTTACTGTTTGATCTTTTCTTTCAAACTAAGAATTTACACTTTTCCATATTGGTGCACAGCTTGTTGAAAAATGCTTAAAAGAGATAAAAAGGGATTAAATCTTGTTGTTTCAAATGGTCACATTTACTTTGGGTGTGCATTTCACCATCAGGAGAACCCAGTATTTTTTTTGTGTGTGTCTGAATTTAAGTGTAAAAGCTTCACTGTAAATTACAGGCTGTTTTATTGAGGGTTCCCATCCTGTCTTGTTTATAAGGTGACATAAATCAAGAGGGGCTGGCAGGTTGCTGGGTAATAGGTTCGATCCATTAAGTGTGATATATGGTTATGTAAAACGGGGCTTGGCATGTGCCTCGGGCTGGTTTTAATTGATTGTATTTTTTTCTTTGGCACAAAGAAGTCTCCATTAGTTTGATTTATTTATTTGGTTGAGGATCCTGTGTAGTCGGTCCTCACTTCAAACCACCTTTGACTTTAAAGTTCCAGTTTACATTTAAAAAATGAACATTTAACATTGATTTTTCTTTTGAATCAATGAAGAACCTACAGTCGTATGTGTGACGCAGAACATTAGAAGAACCCTACAGGGAGGAACTGGCTTTTATTCCTGTTAAGTTTTGCTCTTGTTTAGAAGAACGCTGGTTCGATGCCTTCATGTTTAACTACAAGATGCTGAAGTGCATTCAGTACAAGTTTACATGAAAACATTGTAATGTTTCATCAAAACAACAGAAAGGACACGAGTGTTTGGCCTTCATTACACTGTGGACACCAGATAAACATGATTAATTAATTAATTAATTATTAATTAATTATGATTAATTCCAGAATAGCTCTACAACTGGTGGCAGCTTGTTGGAGTAGCTCTATGACTTAGCTAGCATTTGCTAGCATTTTTTTGTTCTTTTTGAGTATTTCTTGATGGTTTATTCTTCTGGAAATATTTTCTAAATACTTTTCTTCTGATTTGGATGCTGTGCTGATTGAGTTTTTTGCTGGATTTGTCACTTTTTTGGCACTTGTTATGATGCGTAACCATGGCAACAAGAGACTTGTTTACAAGTAAGAGCAGCTAACTGACATTTCTAAGGCTGAAATAATCCTCAAATTGAAACTCTGGATCTCTGATGAGCTCAAAAGAAGAAGACATGGATGCAGAGCAGGAGCAAAGTGAAGAGAGAGAAAGAGGAAGTTTAAACCTTCACTTCCATCAGTCATCTTGATGAATGTGAGATCTCTTGTTAACAAAATGGATGAACTTGAAGCTCTGTTGAAGACCCAGCCAGAGTTTCAGGAATGCAGCATCATGTGTTTTACTAAGACATGGCTAAAGGAGCATATTCTGGACTCCAGTGTGTCTCTGTCTGGCTTTCAAACAATACGAGCAGACAGAGATTTGAAGAGGAGCTTGTCAGCTGATCACATCTGCATTCACCTGTTGGGGGCGGAGCATCAGAGCAAGTGACATGACGAGGCTGAACAGATTGATGAGGAGGACTGATTCTGTCCTGGAGACTGAACTGGAGTCTCTTGAGTTGATTGTCCAAAGGAGGATGAAGAACATGATGAAAACCCTCATCATCCTCTTCAGAACACAGTAACTCAACAACAGATCCAACACAGACGCTATAGCAGATCCTTCCGGTCCACAGCTAGAACCCTCTACAGGAGATCCTGTCCACAGCTAGAACCCTCTACAGGAGATCCTTCCTGTCCACACCTAGAACCCTCTACAGGAGATCCTGTCCACACCTAGAACCCTCTACAGGAGATCCTTCCCGTCCACAGCTAGAACTCTCTATGGCTCCCTGAAAAAGAACTGAGCTACAACAACACTTGAATTTCCCTTCGGGGATTAATAAAGTATTTTTGATTTTTGATTTTTTTTGATTTTTAACCAAAAGGCAGTCGAGGTTTTCAGCTTAAAGAAATATGAGAACTAATGAGGAGCAACTCAAGCCTCAGACACAGAATAGGCTTTGCTTCTCTGAGCACCTCTTATAAGCCCGACTTGTTACATAAATGGTCTCACGTTTTATTCTGGGACTCTTACAGAGGAGTTCATGGTCGACTCAATGACTGTAATGTGTCCAGGTCCTGTAGCCCAAACCATCAGCCCTCCACCACCGTGCTCACAGCTGGAACAAAGTGTTTGTTCTGATATTCTTTGTTTGGTTTTCACCAAACTCAGTGCTGAGCATTATGGGTAAATAGATCTACTTCTGATTCCAGAAGTCTTGTGGTTCATTCTGATTAAACATTGCAAATCTAAGCTGTGCTGACATATTCTAGAGAAAAGGTGCATTTATGCAATTCCTCCTAACAAGCCACACTTGATCAGTCTGTCTAAAATTGTATTGTCATGAAATGTAATCTTTAAACTGAGGCGTGTGGAGTTTGACATTAGCTCTTACCTTTATCAGTTTGTCTGAGGGTTGCATCACCTGAAATTCGTGTGGCTTTTTGGCTTTATTAAACCATTTCACACAAGTTTCATGACTTTGTGGTTATTTCTTCAGTATTAACCTGTAATATGAAACATTTTATTTTTAAAAACGTCAGGAAACACTGATTAACAGACCTTTCAATCTCTCTATGTCAAAATTCGGCTCCTTCCGTCAGGCTTCGGGCTGCAACTCATTAATATTCATTATGCGAATTTGCTGGACTCTGATTGGCTAACAAACTAGCCTATGAGAACAGGGTATACTGTTTCCTACCCCGCAGCACATGGCAACATCAGACGTTCTCTCTTCCTGTTTGCTGGTTTGCTACATCTTATGCTAACAGCTTTTAGCCAGCAGCATGCTAGGCGTGGTTTCAACTGCGGGAGCTGATGAATACTAACGAACAAAGGAGTTGTGATGAAACAGATACAGGCCGTTCGGACTCGGGAGAACTCGGGTTTTATCACCACCTGCGTAGTTTGAGAGATAAAAACTGAAAGAGAAGTTGTTGACCTGTTTTCACCCACTATGAAGGTAAGAACACATGTGGTGCTAAAATATTCAACATAAACCTCAGAAAAACTGATTTTAATGGAAGGGCCTCTTTGAAAAAATAATTTGAATCATTTTGGAACCTGGTAAAATCCAGATCATTTTCATTGTGTGTAAAACCTGAGAACTGAAAAGGGGTGGACTGTCCTTATACCATGACTGCAGCACACAATGTCCACTTGCTTTATTATTTGCAAGGTTAAAAGAGTGACAAAATTAATTATTTTTAAGTAGAGGACGTGTGTGTTTACTGTTTGAAAATACCAGGGGTGCATTTAATGCTCTGTGGGAATGAGGAGAATACTCAGAGTTCATTTATTCAGCAACAACAGTCCCAGACACGTGCTCTTCATGCCGTCTGAATCATTTGGTACAGATGGGCCTGCTGAACCATGTTTAAATGGTAAGACACAACCTGCATGTGTTAGAAGAGTGTGTTCCACTGTGCAACTATCCAAATGTCAGCTCGACTCCTGCCAGTTTGGATTGGCATAAAGAGCATTGGCAGTAAATAAAAAACAAAAACTAAAAAAGAAAAAACTACTGTCCATTAGAGCGAATAATAACATTTCAAAGAGATAAATCTGTTATCCAACGTGATAAATCTGACAACACAGAACAAACAAACCGTGCTCCGTTATTTTAGCAACGCAGAAATGAACTGCTGCTGATTACTCCAACAATGAAGTGACCACAGGAGAATTTATTGAGCCTCATAAATAAATAGCTTTGACACTTGAAGTACAATACTGTTGATAAACTCGTGTATTCAGGTTTTGCAAGCTTTTTAAATTGTTTTGGGTTCCAACAGTTAAATCTGAAACTTGTTTAATCAGATTCAAAACAGAATATATCTCAATATCAATACAGCTTCAAATAGATTCTGGTTTACAGTCACAGAGACCGAGACGGTCAGGTTTCAACATTTGATATTTTGTATTTATAATCTGTTGTATATGTTGAGTAGGACCCAAAAGCAAGCATCCAAAAACACACAGACCATGAACGTTAATCATAAAATAACATGACAGCAAAACTAAAAACAATTTACTTGCAAATAAACTGTGGCTGAAGCACAGGGAGACACAAGGAATTCAAGAAAATAGGATAAAAACTCGAAGGATCTGACAAGGAAAAAATGAGAAACAAGACTGCTTGTACACAGAGGAAAGGTGATTACTGAAACAAACAGCAGCTGGAGAGAAGAGCAGACGCATTAAACACCAAACAACTGGAAAAGAAAAGAAAAGCTGAGCTTGAAAAAATCACAAACAAAAAACAGGAAAAAGCTGGGAAACCAGGAGAACTGATCACATGTAAATAATTTTAAAAAAACTTCCCCCCAAAAACAAAAAAATTCCAGCCATATTTTTTCTTCATAGAATAACTGAAATTAGTTGCAAAATATGATATCTTTTCTTATCTTCCTTAAAGACTCACTCCAATGAAAACTGTGTTTTTCAAGTTGTTAACATGTTCTTGTGGCTTTTTTCTGATAATAGAGGACGTATCTTGAGAAAATTAGGTCCAAAATTGCATTTTTGAGTATTTCTGCTTTTAAATCTCTGTGACTCATTAGCAATTTGAAAAATGCTGTTGGAAAAGTAATATTTTAGTGATGTATGAAATGCATTAGCATTAGCATAAACAGAGA
This sequence comes from Pachypanchax playfairii, assembly GCA_006937955.1. Taxonomy (NCBI): domain Eukaryota; kingdom Metazoa; phylum Chordata; class Actinopteri; order Cyprinodontiformes; family Aplocheilidae; genus Pachypanchax; species Pachypanchax playfairii. The sequence continues at coordinate 1,948,835 of SSNP01000086.1, forward strand.
TCTCTTAGCAACGGTGAAAGGGGCGGGGTTATCCTCTGCACCAACGATTCCGCCCACACAGAGGTGAATTGCTAATGAGCTACTGCCGGTATAGAGAAACTATTTCAGGATTTTGTGATTTGGGGTAAAATTGCCATAGTTGTAATTTAATAACCACTGAGAACATTTTAAAATAATTCAAAATATGATCGGAGAGGGACTTTAATGTCCTGACCTTTATGAAGGCGGGATTGAGAAACCAATGCAAGCAAAACAAACCAATAAATGGAACAGTTATGGTTAGAGTATTGAATTGAAATGAATTGAACTGAATAATCCTTTATCGTCCCACAAGAGGAAATTCCATGGAGATACAGAAAAGAGCTTGACCTTCACTCTCCGAGGCAGCCAGGGGCACATGTGCCCAGAGCTAGCGATGAGGTCAGCCAAGGTCACACAGGAGAATACATACATATATACCAGGGTTTTTCCTGCATTCAAATTTGCATGGCGGCCACCTCCAGCTAATTTTGTGCCACCCCAACCTGATTTCACTCTGCCCCATACATGGATGTCATTTTAACTGCAGTTGCAGCGTTGCACCACTACGGGCCGCTGTATCAGCAGCGGTGCACCGCTAGTTGGTGCTATTGGCGTCCTGATTTCCCCACGCCTCGTCAAACATTTTTTTTTGTATCTAAGCATGTCATGTTTATTCTTTTTTTTTTTTAATCCTCCATATCAGAGTAACGTTAATGGTTTTAGCGTTGCAGATATGAGGGGAATGGGGGGGTGGGGTGCCTGTTCTCACAGAGAGGCAAGGTCAGAAAAAATATTATTAACAGACCAAACATGATTTGATGTGTTTAGAATTTATGTGTCTAAATAAAACTAAAGGAATGAAGATTTATAACCACAGCAAAAACAGCTACAGTTAATTTTGCTTCTCCCTATAAAAACTTCATCTTGTGGACTATATGAATCTCTTCCATCTATCTTTACCATTTTATATGTTTGTTTATTTATACTGCAAAATATTTCAGCTTCCGTGGATATTTTAGTGGCAATGCAGAGTCAAAGAATTTAGGAAAAGCATCTGGGAAAACATAAACAATTGGTGTGATATAATATGTGACGTAAGATCAGAGGAGTAATTGTTCCGTTTGGTCTCTGAACTTGATATTGTGAGTTTACAGTTTTAAATTAGAAAAGTGTTCCAGACATTCTGTGCCATTTTCAGTTGCAAAGATTGGAAAATATTTAAATGAAAGTCTCAGTCTTACATCACTGTCAAGGCACATTTTTCTGCAACATGCTCTTTATTGACTGTGTGTGCCAATGTGTTGCAGCTCTAAATAAATGTTTGAATGTTTTATGATTCCTGCAACATAAAAATAGTACACGTGTACCTTGGGATTAAGACATTTTATAAATTTTTCTTTCTCCCTTTTTTTTTCACGTTACTTGACACGTGAAAGCAATCTCTCTAACTCTGAATATACTGCGTGTGAGAGCAAGTGCACTCGTGCAGCTGTGATGAGCCTCTTTTTCTGGCATTATGAATGTGTTGTAAGCTGAGGTCCAGTGGAGCGTTAACACGTTTCCCCCACAGATCCAGCAAACAGATCTAATGTGTCTACAACACAGAAAACTACATCTGATGTCATGATGTGTTTATGTTATTAACTGAGGTCGGCAGCGTAGAGCCCAGTCTGTGTGGTACAGTAAGGTTCTACATGTTCACAATGGTGCTTAGAATTAAAAAATGAATATTTATTACAGGTAATATTACCTAAAAGCAAAGTAGCCTATTTTTTAGGTGTTATTTCAGATGATTTTCTTCCAGATTGCCTTTTTTAGAGCAATAATGAGGCACATGTAGGCTGCAAATGATCATTTTATGTTATTATAATTACTGCTAATTGGTACTTTACCAGCAATTAAAATAAGCATTTAAGAAAAATGACATTTCTGAACAGATTTTTAACCAGATTGTGTTAATTTGAAATAGAGTCCATAAAACTTGGGTCTGCAAGCTGCAGCTCTGGAGCCACATGTAGCTCTCCTGAAGTGGCTCTTTGTCAGAAATTGACCTGAGTAATGTTTAACTAACACAAGTAAAATGCTGGTTTAGCTGTTTACTTGTAGGACTTCTAAAGCAGAATCTTCCCTGTAACTAAACTGAGAACTATAGAAATGGATAAGTTGTTGTCTGAAGAAAGAATAACTGACAACAGCTTCTAAATGACCTGAAACTAACAAAAGTCATAATAGTAAAACTTTTACTGAAAACTCAACAAATAAAATTCTGATATTTCGTGTTTGAATTGTGGTTCAACAGAATATTTTTTAACTAACTAATGAAACAGGACTAAACAAAACTGATGGTACCGTTAACTTGTTTTTTTTGTTGTTGAACAACCTTTTGAGATAATCACTGCAGTCATGTGATTTCTCTAAGTCTCAGTGAGACGTCTGCACCTGTCGTCAGGTATTATGATCGAACTGCTCCAGCTGTCTGAGGTTTGAAGGGTTCCTTCTCCAGATTTGCATGTTTCAGCTCCTTCTATGGATGTTCAATAGGAATTAGATCAAATTCATAAAAAAACACGTCAGAATAGTCCAACGTTTTGTTCTTGGGTGTTTCATCTATGTGGACTATATGACTACGTTCAGACTGCAGGTCTTAAAGCTCAATTACGATTTCTTTGTGAAATCCGACCTTTTTGTAAGGTCGTTCATATTGCCAGTGAAATGTGACTTTAATGTGAACAGAATGTGTCTTGAATGTGTCATGAATGCGCAATAGAAGGAACAGTGACAACACACACATACTTATCTCAGATATATTTTTTATTTTCCTTTGGCATTGGAGCCAGGTTAGTTTAAATCCGCGCTCTGACATTTCTTTGGAAATGTTTTCAAAAACCGTGCGGTTCTGGTAACACCCCTCGAGGTTGGCCTGAACAGAGCCGTCTCCTCAAATATTAATTAATATCGCCATCGACTGTTCTCCGCGTCATCTGCCGTTACTGTTGTTTACTTTTTAATCCCGCGTCCTTGACACAGAATAGTCACGTGTGTTACTTATTGATGACGTACAGGAAGGACCTCGTGGTTCAGACTGAAGTCTCATGCCAAAATATCGGATACGTATCAGATTTAGAACCACATGCTGAAGTGGCCCGGGTCACATTTGAAAAAATCAGATCTGTGTCGTTCAGACTGACATAAATAAATGAGATAGGGGCAAAACAATCAGATTTGGGTCACTTCAGCCTGCAGTCTGAACGTACCTTTAGTGTCATCTTGAAAATTAGAAGCTTTTCCACAAATTTCTAAGCAGATGTGATAATCAACACATAGAATTTTGGAGATACTGGACCTCCACAACAACGGCTTGAAATTGCAGTGAGTTGCACATGGAGGTTCGTTCGCATATCTTACGACAATAATTTCGGAAGATAGTTGTCAGTAGACCAGAAGAAGGTTCCAACACACCCGTATGAAGAACTCTGCAGCCTGCACATGGCTGAAAATCACCTCATTCTCACAAATTCATCATGTTACTCATGCTGCAGCCGTAACAACTTCCTGTCAGAAACAGTACCCGCCTCCACAAACATTTATAAACTCCAAAATGCTTTTGTACGCGTCATTGGAACCAAGGCTTAAGATGTAAACTTATGTTTGGAGATAAACCTCTTAAGAATTATACAGGTAAGTCATTATCTATACCCGCTTATTCCTGTTCAGGGTCACAGGAAGCTGGTGTCTATCTCCATCTGTCCTTGGGTGAAAGCCGGGGGTACATCTGAACAGGTCGCCAGTCCATCACAGGTCAGAGCTATACCAGTATTCTTACATTTTTAACTGAAACAGGACACATGATGCCAGAAATACATCGTTGCAAAAGCTGTAAATCCCTGCTTTTATTGTACAGTAAAAAATCTGGTAGCACTACTACTGTACAAGCTGTCTCCACTATGGCAGCTTCTGGGTTGGACTGATGGCCCCAGGAATTTGAAAGTCAAAATGGACCAAATCCTCAGGGAGGAGCTCAGCTTTGGGTTGAGGGGCCAGTTGGAAATGAGATGCCAAGTATGCAGAGAAACACTCTGGTGCACAGAAGATTTTTTTTTTTAGAATAAAAATGCAAATGATATATTCTGTAGGGGCAGTGGGGGGAAATATATATCCATCCACTGAGCTCTAAAGATTGAATCTATAAAACCTACTAAAAAAATACATTGTATATTGTCTCCTATAAAGATTTTTCTATTTGGTGAATTTTTTCAAGGTATGACACATAGAATAGAAACAGGCACAGTATACAAAAACTAGCTTTCCAATCATAAAACACTAAAACTTAAAGTCCCTGTTGTTGCATATTTCTACGTTTCGTCACAATCTGACAGATTCTGATGGATTTTCTACAAAATAACAAGTGAGATTACAGCCATCTGTAGGGTCTGATGTGGCTGCTTTGACTGTTGTTACTTTTCAGGAGGTGGACTGATTGTTATGTAATATCAATGTTTTACACACAGTGTTTATAAGTCTAGTCCAGAGGGGATTGCTGCCAAAGGGTTTTGGTACTATGAAAGCTGATGTTAAATGAAGTGTTCTCACTACAAATGAGCTGTCAACCATTAAAAGAGAGACATGTGCAGTTTCACAACAGCATTCACACATTGTTTTCTCACCTCCGAGACCAGGCCGTAGACGATTGTCATATCCATCCAGCAGTCGGTCCAGGATGCGCGTGAAAAGCGTGATGTTGGTTTTGAAGTCATCAGACGCAGCATCAGCATTCACTGATCTATTCAACGGACGAAAAAAAAAAAAGACATGACTAGCCGAGACACACAATTCAGCAACATACACCCTCACTTCTTACATTTTACATCTATTCTGATTGAGTTTTCCTCAGAGTTTTGAGATGGAGAAACCAAAGGGCTTATTATTATCTGGCTGGGACTCTATGCGTGCCCACACATGCACACACATTGTTTCTCATCATGGCTGACCCAGTTCAAGCCACAACATTCAAGAGCTATCTGATCTTAGCCAAAAATTCTGTTAAGATGTAAATGTAATCAATTCACAGACTCGTGGTAAATAAATTCAGATAAGGTCGGATCTTAAAGCTGCTGTTAATTATCACCACTCCAGTAACAGTATCAAGATATCGGATAGATAGATAGATAGATAGATAGATAGATAGATAGATAGATAGATAGATAGATAGATAGATAGATAGATAGATAGATAGATAGATAGATAGATAGATAGATAGATAGATAGATAGATAGTGCAATGCATAGTGCTTGCAGCAGAACGCTGCATTTATAGAAACGTGCTAGAGCCTCCCACTGGTTCAGTGTTATGGTGAGTTATATTTTTCATGCCCTTTCTACTTGTTTTTATGCTGCATCTTATTTTGAAGGCACAGTTAAATGTTACCATAGCAACCAAAGAGCGTTAGAAGAGCAGAGAGAATGTTACTCATGTTATGTTGTTGTCCCGATGATACGAGGACGCTGCTAAAAAAAGCAGCAAATACACACTGGATTCACTTTTATTTTTACATTTAAAGAGGCCATTTCATACAAATTTCAGGACTTTGTGATTATTTCTTAAGTATTAACCAGTAATATGAAACATTTTATATCTAAAAAAGTGTCAGAAAACACTGATTAACAGACCTTTCAATCTGTCTACATTAAAATTCGGGTGGTTCCGGCTCCTTCTGTCAGGCTGCTTCGACTGCTTCGTCAGCAGCTCGTTCATATTCATTATTCCAATTTGCTGGACTCTGATTGGCTAACAAACTAGCCTATGAGAGCAAAGAATACTGTTTTCTGCCTCGCTGCGCATGGCAACCTCAGGAGCTGATGAATACTAACGAACAAAGGAGTTGTGATGAAACAGATACAGGCCGTTCAGACTCGGGAGAACTCGGGTTTTATCTCCACCTGCGTAGTTTGAGAGATTAAAACTGAAAGAGAAGTTGTTGACCTGTTTTCACACCCACTATGAAGGTAAGAACACCTGTGGAGCTAAAATCTTCAACAGAAACCCCAGAAAAACTGTTTTTAATAGAAAGACCTCTTTAAAGTACAGATTACACCCAAATCATCTTTTTTTGTTGATAAACTCCATAAATGAGTGTCTAATAGTCCTGCCCACATTTCTGGGTCTTGTTTTTGGTATTTTGGTACATTTTTACACAACTATTTATTTTATACCAAAAACCTTTAGTGGAGCGCCCTCTTCAGGTTTAAAATGTTTTACTGCACTTGAATTTGAATCAGGCATTGCTATTGGCTGAGACCTTATTTTCTCTAGAAGTGACGTCAGGATACTGCCGCTATGGAGTATAAAAGAGCTCGGTCTCAGCCACACCTCTGCTCTGTAGCGAGCTGGAGTTTGAACAGAAAGTGTACGGCCGTTTTCAGAGTTCATTTTAATGTCCGTGACTGTGAAAATATACTTTTTGCACATTACTGAATTATTTTGTCTTCATGCTGGGATACTTTGATTTATCCTTTGGACACCTCTCTGAAACACACGTTTTCTGTTGCGAACAATGATGTGCAGCGGCCGCGCATGCAGCCGCACATGATGAGGCTGAGTCACAGATATTACACAAGCTAATCCAAATTTAGCTTTCGCTTTGATCAACAATATACCACAAAGAGACGGGTCTCATTCTATGCTGCTTAAGCAGCTGCAGTACGAACCATCGACTGGAAACGGTGCTGTGGTCACGCGCAACTGCCCCTGTTTGCAGGGTCACACAATGTTACTGGAGCTAATAGCGTTGGCTAACAACAATGTACCAGTAGAGAAGAGCCCCATTCTAAGCCGCTGCAGGGCAAACTACCGGCTCAAAACGAAACGGATCAGAGCTGCTCGTCTCATCCAAATATTCCTACATTTCACCTGTCTCTCTCTGGCACGTGTCAGTCAGAGTGAAATGTCAGTCACAGCCCAGCCTGCCACCCCCTTGGTCTGGCAGCCACGCCCTTTTTCATGCATCTTTTAAATTTCAGACTGTATCCGGGGGAGGGTTCCTTTAAAAATATCCCAGTTTTTATGCTGGTCGGATGATTTTATTTCGTAATCAGGCCATGAAAGTCAGTAGGGGACCGCTGATATAAGCTATCCACATGTATGTTCCTATCACAACTGGACTCTCTGAAGAGGTTTCCCCATTAATCAACACATGGATATTGGACATGATCAATATATCTTTGATTAATGGATATGTGCCTCAGGCTTTCAAGGTTGTTGTAATTAAACCTTTACTTTTTTTTTTTATTGCTTAAACCTTTACTTAAGAAACCTGATCTTGATCCAGGACCTCCAAGTAATTATCGACCTATATCCAATCTCAAACATTCTAGAAATAATGTTGCAAAACAACCATGTGAACATTTACACAGTAATAATGTGTCTGAGAAATTTCAGTTAGGATTTAGATAATCAGAGCACGGAAACAGCACTGGTGAAAGTTTTTAATGATCTTCTCATGACCTCAGACAGTGGACTTGTGTCTTTACTCGGCCCGTTAGATCTCAGTGCTGCGTTTGATACTATACATCATAAGGTCCTATTGAAGAAGCTTCATATTTATCTGACAGACTCCACTTTGTTTATATGAATCTTCTTCATGTGCCAGAGTCAATCATAGAGTTCCTCAGGGTTCACTGCTTGGAGTGATTCTCTTTACAATGCATACGCTCACTATATAAAATTATAGCACAACATGAGATAAATTTCCATTCCTATGCTAATGACACTCAATTATATTTACCTCCAACAGGAGGTTGTTTTCACTAGCGTCCATTAGCAAGACAACACTAAAAGTTCTTTTTAGATTTTGATTTAATATTTAAGAAAGGTCAGAAATGGCCCAAAGAAAAAGTGGTTTGATTCTGGGGGTGATCCGGATCATCATCTGGATCCAGGATTTTTTAAAGGATTCTTCAACATTGTCAGATCAGCATGAGTTCCCAACAGGTTCTACATGATACCAATGAGATCCAAAAAAAAAACTTCCATTACCAAAAAAGTGATTTTCATTGATGATAATGAGATCAATGTCATTCCAACTGCTTAAGCTGTTTTCATGTTAAGTGACTCTGATAATGTCGATACAACAAAGGTGGTGTTAATCACAACATGGGGAACTGAGGTGCCTGTTAGAGGTCTGAGATCTACAAGTGCTTTTCTAATTATTGATGCAGCCTGTTGAATCCAATCAGTTACTTAAATTACAAGCTTTTCTTTATGACATAAAATCTTGGATGACACTTAATTTTCTGTTCTTAAAGAGTCCCTTCCATTAAAAACAGTTTTTCTGAGGTTTCCGTTGAATATTTTAGCTCCACAGGTGTTCTTACCTTCATAGTAAACAGGTCAACAACTTCTCTTTCAGTTTTAATCTCTCAAATTACGCAGGTGGTGATAAAACCCGAGTCTAAGAGGCCTGTATCTGTTTCATCACAACTCCTTTGTTCGTTAGTATTGATCAGCTCCTGCAGTTGAAACCACGCCTAGCATGCTGCTGGCTAAAAGCTGTTAGCATAAGACGTAGCAAACAGGAAGAGAGAACGTCTGATGTTGCCATGTGCAGCGAGGCAGGAAACAGTATACTTTGCTCTCATAGGCTAGTTTGTTAGCCAATCAGAGTCCAGCAAATTCGAGCAATGATAATGAACGAGCTGCTGCCGAAGCCTGATGGAATGAGCTGGAACCACCCGAATTTTGACAAAGACAGATTGAAGGGTCTGTTAATCAGTGTTTCCTGATGTTTTTTTAAATATAAAATGTTTCCTATTACAGGTAAATACTTAAGAAATAATCACAAAGTCCTGAAATTTGTGTGAAATGGTCTCTTTAAATGCAGACAAGATTATCATGATCCATGTCTGTTCTTGCCACAGTTAGCCATAGTAGGCGGAGGTCTGCACTCTCCTTGTGTTTTTATAGCTATGTTCTGTTGAGGTTTTTTTTTTTTCATTATAGTGTTTAGTTTTATCCTTGTCTAATTTGTCTTTTCTTACTGTTTTTTTCCCCATTATGTGGTTAGACTCTAACACTGTTGGCCGCCTTAGTTTGGACCCGTTTGTTGTTTCACGTATTCTGTATAATTTTTTCCTCATTTGGTTCAGTTTAATTTTTTATGTTTTTATTCAATTTCAGTCATAGTGTTTCCTTAATTTTTCTTATAGTCATAGTCTTGTTTTCTGTTAGATTATTTTATTTGTTCATACATTTGCACATTTTTTCGTCAAGTTATCACCTATGTCATTACCGTGGCCCTGTTTTCAGTTCCATCACCTGCTCACAGCTGATTAGCTGATTTCACTCACCTGTCTCCACCTCTTTATAATCTGTGAGCAGACTGTCTGTAAGTGCCGGGTTGTTGATCACCTTTTGGTTCATCAGACCAGTGCCACTGTCTTTGTTCACAATCATTGTCCTAGTTTGTCATCATCACTGGATTTTTGTAAATGACTGTGGATCATCCAGGACAATCTATTCTCTGTTTCCGCCTTCAGTCAGATGACGTTAGTGATCACGTTATTCCCAGCAGCACATTGTCTTTCTGTCTGTCTGCTACTCTGTGTTCTAAGAAAATCTAAAAAGAAACGAACGTTTCTAGACAGAGGTTCTGGTTTTTGGACACTAGCATTTCAGGAACAAACCGTGTAGGGAATCACTTACTTTAGGTGCATTCATTTGTCCTCCAATAATAATAATAATGTGAGGAACCTGGGTGTGATCTTTGACCAGGAAGAGTTCTTTAGCTCTCATATAAAGCATGTTACCTGGACTGACGTCTTACACCTGTTTAATATTACTAAAACCATTTTGATCCAAAGTGATGTAGAAACATTAGTCCATGTATTTGTTACTTCTAGACTTGATTATTGTAATTCTTCATTATCAGGATGTTCTAACAGTTCTGTAAAAAACCTCCAGCTGATCCAAAATGCTGCTGCCAGAGTTTAAATATTGCTCCCACGAACTTTAACTCTGGTTCTCTTTCCACAGAAATGGCGACCGGTCCAACCCGTCTGTGTTTGTCCGTGTCTCTTTCCTGTCCTCTCAGACTCCATTCAGTTGTGACAGAAACCCGCTCATCCTGAGCCCGGTTCTGCTAGAGGTTTCTTCCTGTTAAACTGGGGTGGTTGCTTTACACTGTTGCATATCTGCGCTGGTCAGGATGGGGGATTGTGTTGAACTGATGATTCAACCTAATCACCTGATAGGATATTTAGATTAATTGATATTTCATAATTTACTAAAACTGATAACTGTTTACAACTGACTGAAATCTTTTCAAAAACTAACTTTGAATCTGGAATATTGATATGATCTGGACTTGATATTTCTGTAAAGAGCCTTTAAATGACTTTTGTTATGAACTGGCACAATATAAATAAAACTGAACTGAATCGCTACTGCAGTCAGTTGATGTGTCCTCACAGCCTGCCCTGAAAAGGATGCAGGACATAAAGAAACTTCAAGCTGGTGTTCCTCAAAACCCAATTGGTGCATTATTTGGAATGTGCCCTAGTACCAAAGGCCAAGTTCCATATTACAAGGGATGCCAGAAACAGGCAGTGAAGTGGGCCTCCCAAGAAGATGACACCGCTGTCAGCATGAGGGAAGCGTAGGCAGTTTTCAACAGATTTGTAGTGAAAGGGCGACTGATGGCTCTCAGACAATCTGGAACAGACTGTAAACAGCCAATCTCCAGTCTCATATAACTGCCAGGAGGCCTGCCACTTTATCCTTCGGCTTGTTTACTCTGGTTTACCTGAACACAAGGAGGATGTTCTGTTCAGGAATGAGTCCAGATTCTGCCTACAGCAGTTGGATCAGAAGCAAATTTTTCAAGGCTGCTACATAAATACCCAACCCTGCTGCACAACGCACGCGAAGCACCATTTAAATCAACAGGATTTCCAAGAGTATAAACACTACTGCCAAGAAACATTTTTATAACAAAGAAATAATGAATTCCGTAGTTTTTGCACTAGGTTTAGTTACTGGGCAGTTTTTCCAAAGTTGGAGTCAGGAGCCCAATGTGGGCCATGAAAAAGTAAATATTGAGCTTTCATTAGGTTATATAGTAAGATTACAGTCAAAAAGACGTGTATTATTCATTAAAAATTGGATGTACTCTTTATTCTACCAAATCATATACAATGATGTGGAGTATCTGTACTGTATGAGGGTTCGAGTTAAAACTTTACAACTTCAAGAATTCCCAAAGTCTTCTTTATGAACACAACATCAATGTGAGGCTGTGAAAAGAAATCTATCATTTGAGAATATGGATTAAAACTAACTATGATAGGTCACAGGATTATTAATAGATCTCAGCTACATCAAACATATGGTCTTCAGAAATCAAGCTAAAAATAAAAATAATTCCTAAAAACCTTTTTTTTACATAATCGTTACAAAAATTTGACATTATAATTTTAAATAAATATAATGAAATGGTTTTTAAGGCTGCTGTGATGTCATTATGTCCATGTTAGTGACTTCAAACAGCAAGTTGGGGTTGTGAGTCTGTTCCTGTTATTTCAGAAGTTTAATGAAAAGTTTAGGAGTCGTTGTGATAAAGAAATGTTATTCTAATAGGAAAAAGGATTATTTAATAATAACAACAGCTGGCGTTTACAAAATCCAAAGAGCACCACATTAGGAACCATAAAACTAAAAAACGCACATGTTGGCATGATAGGAACCCAGATGAATTTTAATTACCCTCATGTCCTTCAGGTTTGCTTTATTAGCTGACTGAAACCTGCTCATTATTATGGTCTCTGATTAAGAGTCCACCTAGCCTAGATAAATCCAGGGAGATCTTCAGAGACAATGTGTGTGTATGGGTGTGTGTTTGAGAGAGAGAAAGAGAGAGAGAGAGAGAGATCCACCGCCTGTTGATGGTATCTGCTTCAAGGTGTCTCCTGCTCAAAGGACTCACCTGATTTCCCAGAGAGCTGTGAGCGCCAGCAGGCAGATGAGTGAAGATGTGCTCTCCGTGCTCCACATAGCTGCTTCAACTGCCTGACGGCCGCTGGAATCGTTCACTTTCACTGGAAAAACGCGCTGACGGATTTAAATGTGACCTTAAAAGCGATCCTAGACGGTCAGAGTTAATTCCGATTTCTGGGGGATTCCCTTCAGCATGCAGCAAATAAAGAAATAAATGGATGGAGGAGGGGGGACAGAAAAGGAGGCAGAGACAGCAACTGGCAGTAATTAGTATTCACTGTCACGTCCCACGCTTTTATTTACCTAACACTGCTGTCCTCAGGAATGTGAGATCAAATAACGCTCCAAATTACACCGAATCGTTAACTGGGTCGATAAAAACCCGTTAAAATGCAGATTCAAAGGAAAATGGAATAAGAAAATAGAAAAGGGAATATGTGCGAAGGATGAGGCTTCTCTCCCACGCTCTTCAGCGTTTCCTTCACTGACAGCATGAAGGGAAAAAAATGCAATAAACGTGCTTTGTGTCCGGATACGGGGGGAGGACAGGCTCACCTCAAGTGCAAAAAGTACCTGCAGGAATCGTCGAAGATGTTTTAAAAAGTTAAGGACAATTCAGAGCGCTCTCATTTTTAGATGAGAGTGTTTGAGTGCAAGCTGGTCAATAAAGTACAGCTGCAAGCATTGATAATTCATGATTCCAGCTCCCGAGATGCACTGGCTTTCATAATGTTCCAAGAATATAACACAAATCAGGCCTGCCTCAAATTCTAAATAAATAAACAATAAGATAAAAAAAATAAATAAAAGAAAAGACTAAAAAGGA
>SSNP01000086.1:1961673-2016923 GCA_006937955.1 Pachypanchax playfairii
AGAGTGTAAAAGAGGCTGATCCTGGCTTTAAATGATCCTGTTCTGCATCCTCCTCAGCGCGCGGAGTCGCGATGGGAATCGTGATAGGCAAGAAGAAACACATCTCAGTCCTCCTCATCTTCACGCGAAAACTACAAAGGAAACGCACTGGGTCCTAAAGGCAGTCTGGTAAGCAGGGAGCCAGCTTCCTGTAGCCAACACAAAGGAATGTGATGATGCAGTTGCACGTCTTCCTATTTACACCCATTGCACAAATACAGTGTCACATTGTGCAAGAGATGCAAACTGAATGTTTGGAAGAGAGAAACAGATCCAGGTCCAGGTACATTTGTGTGGGTCTGAACTGAATGGAAAAGGATTTACCTGTAGTGAAATTGTAGTATATTTAAAGAGGCCATTTCACACTAATTTCACAAGTTTGTGGTTATTTCTTAAAGAGAAATACTTAAGAAATAACCACAAACTCATGAAATTTGTGTGAAATGGCCTCTTTAAGTATTAACCAGTAATATGAAAAAATTTATATCTAAAAAACATCAGGAAACACTGATTAACAGACCTTTTAATCTGTCTGCGTCAAAATTCGTTTGGTTACGTCAGGCTTCGGGCAGCAACTTATTAATATTAATTGCGAATTTGCTGGACTCTGATTGGCTAACAAACTAGCCTATGAGAGCAAAGAATACTGTTTTCTGCCTCGCTGCGCATGGCAACGTCAGACGTTTTCTCTTCCTGTTTGCTACGTCTTATGCTAACAGCTTTTAGCCAGCAGCATGCTAGGTGTGGTTTCAACTGCAGGAGCTGATGAATACTAACGAGCAAAGGAGTTGTGATGTAACAGATACAGACCATTCAAACTAGGGTTTTATCACCACCTGCGTGGTTTGAGAGATTAAAACTGAAAGAGAAGTTGTTGACCTGTTTTCACCCACTATGAAGGTAAGAACACCTGTGGAGCTAAAATATTCAACAGAAACCTCAGAAAAACTGGTTTTAATGGAAGGACCTCTTTAATACTTAAAAAAACCAATTAGAGACACTGGATTTACAGTGGGGCAAATAAGTATTTAGTCAGCCACCAATTGTGTAAGTTCTCCCACTTAAAAAGACCAGAGAGGCCTGTAATTTTCATCATAGGTATACCTCAACTACGAGAGACAAAATGAGGAAAAAAAATCCAGAAAATCACATTGTCTGATTTTTAAAGAATTTATTTGCAAATTATGGTGGAAAATAAGTATTTGGTCAATAACAAAAGTTAATCTCAATACTTTGTTATATAGCCTTTGTTGGCAATGACAGAGGTCAAACGTTTTCTGTAAGTCTTCACAAGGTTTTCACACACTGTTGCTGGTATTTTGGCCCATTCCTCCATGCAGATCTCCTCTAGAGCAGTGATGTTTTGGGGCTGACGCTGGGCAACACGGACTTTCAACTCCCTCCAGAGATTTTCTATGGGGTTGAGATCTGGAGACTGGCTAGGCCACTCCAGGACCTTGAAATGCTTCTTACGAAGCCACTCCTTCGTTGCCCGGGCGGTGTATTTGGGATCATTGTCATGCTGAAAGACCCAGCCACGTCTCATTTTCAATGCCCTTGCTGATGGAAGGAGGTTTTCACTCAAAATCTTACGATACATGGCCCCATTCATTCTTTCCTTTACACGGATCAGTCGTCCTGGTCCCCTTGCAGAAAAACAGCCCCAAAGCATGATGTTTCCACCCCCATGCTTTACAGTAGGTATGGTGTTCTTTGGATCCAACTCAGCATTCTTTCCCCTCCAAACACGACAAGTTGAGTTTCTACCAAAAAGTTCTATTTTGGTTTCATCTGACCATATGATGTTCTCCCAATCCTCTTCTGGATCATCCAAATGCTCTCTAGCAAACCGCAGACGGGCCTGGACGTGTCCTGGCTTCAGCAGGGGGACACGTCTGGCACTGCAGGATTTGAGTCCCTGGCGGCGTAGTGTGTTACTGATGGTAGCCTTTGTTACTTTGGTCCCAGCTCTCTGCAGGTCATTCACTAGGTCCCTCCGTGTGGTTCTGGGATTTTTGCTCACCGTTCTTGTGATCATTTTGACCCCACGGGGTGAGATCTTGCGTGGAGCCCCAGATCGAGGGAGATTATCAGTGGTCTTGTATGTCTTCCATTTTCTAATAATTGCTCCCACAGTTGATTTCTTCACACCAAGCTGCTTACCTATTGCAGATTCAGTCTTCCCAGCCTGGTGAAGGTCTACAATTTTGTTTCTGGTGTCCTTTGACAGCTCTTTGGTCTTGGCCATAGTGGAGTTTGGAGCGTGACTGTTTGAGGTTGTGGACAGGTGTCTTTTATACTGATAACGAGTTCACACAGGTGCCATTAATACAGGTAACGAGTGGAGGACCGAGGAGCCTCTTAAAGAAGTTACAGGTCTGTGAAAGCCAGAAATCTTACTTGTTTGTAGGTGACCAAATACTTATTTTCCACCATAATTTGCAAATAAATTCTTTAAAAATCAGACAATGTGATTTTCTGGATTTTTTTTCCTCATTTTGTCTCTCGTAGTTGAGGTATACCTATGATGAAAATTACAGGCCTCTCTGGTCTTTTTAAGTGGGAGAACTTACACAATTGGTGGCTGACTAAATACTTTTTTGCCCCACTGTATATGGTAAATAAATACTATAAGCTCAGGTTTATTCCTTGTTTCCCTGAATGCTGCATAAATGAATAGACATAGTAAAGACTGACGTGTTGCACAGTTTCAGGTAAAAATATTTGTTCTACAGTGCATGTGATTTTCTGAAGTGTTGTTTTTTTACAGCACCTGTGTTTAGGTGCGTGGGAGAAACAGGGAATGGATAGCCCTCTTGACATTGTGTTGCTAGTACTCTGTGCTGTGGTACAAACATTTAGTTCTCTGAATCACTGGAATTATAAAGCTTGCAACTAAATAAATAAATAAAGCATGATAAACATAAAGCCCTAATTCTAAGTGAAAATCCCTGGTTTTGTGTTTTCGTTATGGATTTTGGAATCTTCTTCTGAGAGCTGAGATCTTGTGACTGATGACCTAAGCAGTTCTTCTGGATCTAAAAGGTTTCACCATCACTCAACCCTGTGCCGTGCTACGGAGTGGAAGGATGTTCAATTGATCTTTCTCTGAATCCAAGCATGTGACAGATGATCAATGATGCAGGTCAGTTTAGTGGCAGTTGGGTATTTAGTAAAGTAAAAAAAAAGGTAGCGTAAACTATTCATTTCATTAAGGTTTGTTTGCGTGTGTCTCATTTTTGCATGCTGAGCCTCTTGGTTACGGCTCTTACAGCATGTTGCATCACTCTCAGCCTGCTGCCAAGCCTGATGATGTGACTGACAATCCTCATTGATCAAGTCCATGAAGAGGACTAAGCAAAGAAAAGCATGCTAAATAACAGCAGTAAGAGTTTTATTAATCAATGACTTATCAGTTTTACATTACAGCCATTTGGCTGTTCACCAGGTTCACCTTGCTAGTACCTGGTTGAACTCGCTTTGACCTCCAGAACCACTTCAGCAGGTAGCTGGTAGGTGTCTGAAACATTTCTCAGAGGTTTTGGTTCATCCATCCACTTTCTAAACCTGCTTCTTCCTGTTCAGGGTCGCAGAGAGCTGGTGTCTAACTCCAGCAGACACAGGGCGAGAGGCAGGGGACACCCTGGACCAGGGGTCTCAAACTCCAGGCCTCGAGGGCCACTATCCTGCATGTTTTAGATGTTTCCCTGTTTCAACACACCTGATTCAAATCCTCTGTATTTCAACAAGTCCTGCAGAAGCCTGTTAACGACTTGTTCATTTGAATCAGGTGTGTTGGAGCAGGGAAACATCTAAAACATGCAGGACAGTGTGCCTTGAGGACCAGGGTTGGGAAACACTGGTCTAGATAACTAAATGCATTGAGTTTCTATGATTGGCTGCTTTGCCAATAAATATATTTAAACAGGTAAATCTAATACGATGAGCAGAGTGTTTTATGGGCTTTTTAAACAGGAGCATTGCTGTTAAAAATCCTCTTTCATTTAAATGCTGCACTTTCGACGTGTAAAAACTTCCATTTATTCTGGTTCTGCTATGATTTATGAACTTTGACTTCAGTGCACAATTATTATGAGTTACACCATAAAATATGCAAATTATGTCATTATTAGTTTGATTAATAGAGAGCTGAGTACCACCAATCTGCTCTGTTGCTCACAGCAAAGTCCAGTTCATTAGCGCTGCATTTTTACAGGTTTGACGGACAGATAATCAGTAAACAGGAGCGAAACTCAAAGAGCTGAGACGAGCAAAAACGGACTGTGAGCTTTGAGTCAGTGGAACAGCAGCTCAATAATAATCGGGTCATAAAAAACAGCAATATAACCACACAAGAGAAAGAAGTGTGCTGCCCCTGCAGCATTGCTGGCTGCATGATTTCACTCATTAAGCTGTGAAATGTAAAGTTTTAATTCAAGTCTTGATTTAACAGAGTTTGGAGCTTTAGTGTTGATGCAGTGTGGAAGTTAAATCTAACAGAGCAAATTGCTGTGGCGTGAAATGACTCACAGAGTATGCACAAATTAACACGTCGCCCCATATAGTGACCTCTGCTGGACAAATATGGAAACGCTTCTCTCAGATTTGGAAAGAGATGAAAGGAGTAGCTGAAAAGGACATCTTCATCTCTGAGGTTGAATTCTTTTGATATACAGCTCAAAGCAGTAATCTCACTTGCATCTAAGTTTGCCTTGTTGATCATCATGCAGAGCCAATGAACATCGAGTATTGTCGCTTTGATATAATTCTGAAATAAGAGTGTTTTTGCAGCGCCAGTTGGTTACAGACTTATTTCAAGAGGAAAATCCCAGTGCTTGTCATGCAGCATGTTGATGTCAGCTGCATGTCAGCATGGTTTGATTCACCAGACAAGGCCTGTTGCCTCGGCAACAAACCATGCACGACACT
This sequence comes from Pachypanchax playfairii, assembly GCA_006937955.1. Taxonomy (NCBI): domain Eukaryota; kingdom Metazoa; phylum Chordata; class Actinopteri; order Cyprinodontiformes; family Aplocheilidae; genus Pachypanchax; species Pachypanchax playfairii. Next base: position 1,966,642 of record SSNP01000086.1, read on the forward strand.
AGAAAGATGTTGAGAGAGGAAGAAGATGAGGAGCTCATGGAGGGATTTCTGACACTCTTAAAGTGAAAGGTCACCTTCAAAACCCCTTAGCGGCAAAAGTTCCACACAGCAATCTGATGAGTTGTAAGATTAAAAAAACGTGCACAAAACAGTACAAACTGATGAACTGGAATTTAAAAATGTGTCCAAATGAGTTTCATTAATGGAGACCTGGTCCTGTCAGTCACTTTAAAAAGTCACATGATTAGTCACATGACCAGAAACAGAGACAAAAGCAAGAATAGCTGAAAAGAGGCTAAAAAAGACTTCTTCATGCTATAAACTCCAACAAGAGCTGTTATATTTACACAAATGAAGGTTTGCTTATTACTATTACAACTTTATTTTACAGGCGTCACACAATGTTTGGACACTAATATTGAGTGTGTGCGTTGATGGGTTACATGGTATCAAGAAAGTCTCATTTCATCTGGTAAAATGCAGATGGGTGGGATTTAACAACAGTTACAGTTATTAAATGTAAGTGATATGATTCATAGCTAAAATGAGCACAGGCTCAAATTGAACAATTATAACATGATGTAATAAAAGCATTGTAACAATATAGTTCTTAGATATATTAAACTGTATTACAATTAAACAAGAGTAACAATGTTTAGTGGAACTGCTTACGTCATATCAAGCAGGCAGAAAAGTTCAGTGTGTCGATCAGGAGCTTCAGCTGCCGAGTTCATCTGAGTGCAGAGCATCACTTTTACCTCAAAACAGGCAGGATGCAACTTGATATTAATACAATTATACATAGTTAGTACTGCGGAGCTACACGGTGGTCTTGCAGCATTTGAAACCAGACAAGGACCTTTCTGCATATTACAGAAAGATTGTTGGGATTTAAGAACCACATTCATCAAAAATATAACAGACACGTCCTTCTTCAGCCATCATCTAACACCTGTCTGTTTTGCACCATACCATTTTATTTATAGAGCACTTTAAAAACAACGACAGCTGACCAAACTGCTGTACAATACAGGGACACCACACAAGTTAAAAACAGAGCAGATATAAAACAGACAAGGGAAATAAAAGACATTAAGACACAGACGGCAACTCATTACTGATTAAAAGCCAAAGAGTAAAAATGAGTTTTTAACCGGGTTTTAAAAACAGCAAGAGAGGGAGCCTGTCTAACATTTAGAGGGAGCTCATTCCAAATTTTCGGACCTAAAACTAAAAAGGCTCTGTCTCCTCTGGACTTATAAAATGTCTTCGGGACGGTTAAAAGCAGCTGATCAGCTGATCGGAGAGCACGAGGAGGCGTGTACAGACAGAGCAGCTCAGACAGGTAAAAAGGGGCAAGACCGTTAAGAGACTTAAAAACAAATAAAAGAACCTTAAAATGGATCCGCAAATGAACGGGAAGAATCCATCCTGGTTACTTCATGGACTTGTTCTCCTTGTTGCTATTACAGTTAAAAATTCTCTGCTGGTTATTGATTGTGATCTAAATAAGGATGGACTTGACACCTACTGTGACTCAATGTAAAGTTTTTAATGAAAAATGGTAGACATTTAGTTTGTCCTATAACATTCAGAGAAACAGTTTGGTCCAGTTGACATCATATCTCTCTAGATTTGGATTTTCATCATATGGATCTTAAACTCTGATGATCTCGTTCACTTTACCATACAGTGATGTCACAGGGCTTTTCATTCTCACCATAAACACATTCAACAGAATATCATCTCCAAAAATCCAAGAACTATCTGCTGTGGGATGTTTATTTACTCAAAAGGTGAAGATTAGGATTTTTTTATACGTTTGACTCAAAAGGTTTGTGGTTTTCAAACCAAACAGGTGTACTGATAAATACTGGGACCCTGTTAGCATGTTGCTTGTAGATACCAAGAGGATTCCAAAGTGACACTACAAATAACTGTTGTGTTACCCAAATTACCTCCACCTTATTTATTATGGCACATCTACCTTCAATATAAATAAGAAAAAAATGACTTCTGTCACAGAGAAGAAGTCAAATTCCAGCAGAGCCTCAAACTTACAAATCCAACAGGTCAGAACACAGCGTAGGCCTCAGAAGCATCACTGATAATTTGGTAGATAACACTGGAACACAAAATGAACACAGATAATCTGGCAGAGAACTGTTGCATTGTGGGAGCTGGAAACCCTGAGCAGGTGCAGACTATGAGCTGATTAGGAGCCACAGGGGCGGAGCTTCAAGTTGCAGTTCTGGGTTTGGTTGAGAAACAACATGAAAATATTTCACTTCCAAAGATAAAATTGTTATCAATTATTGATCCAAACTAATCCATCAACCCCTAAAATCTACTCATTTCTCCCATTTCTGACCTTTCCTGAAAATTTCATCAAAATCCATCTAGAACCTTTTGACTTATCTTGCAAAGAGGCAAACTAACAAATGCCCTGACGGTGGAGGTAAATATAACAATAGATAAGTAACTAATTCAAAAACATGAAGACCGTTTGGTAAGAAAAATAATCATCTCCAAAGATTAAAGTTTATTTAACTCTGTAACTATTTTTGTTTGCATCAAACATTCAAATTCCTCATCAGGTTAATTTAATATTCTGATGACAAGTTTGCAAGATTGCCCAATAACCTCCGTACAAGTCAAAAGATTTGAAAAAGTCATTCAGTTGTAAATTTGCTGGTTACAAACTAAACAGCATCTTCCACTAAAAGTTCAAACTCGCTCTGGCCATGAAGACATGTGGTCTTTGATTGGCAGGTGGAGAAGATCTCAGAAACCACAGATGGAAACAAATTAAAGTTCATGTCAACTTCCTGTTTCTGGCTCCCAGATGATCCAGCTGTTTACAAGATGCTAACGCTACATCTCCACTGATCCAGAGGCACACTCTCAGTCTCATGACCTGATCTGTGTTTTTCATGTGGCAGCAATTTTTCACTGACTCTAATTTGCCTCTGGTTGCCATGGAAACCGAAGTGAGCGCAATCCCTCAGTCCTCGGCGTTTTGATAGTTGTGCCGCATCTGCCATCTCAGCTTCAGAGGTTCGACAATAATTCCCTTTTTTGTCCTCAGCTAAATTTAACTACTGAGCACAAACGTGCACAAACAGCAGCGAGCTGACGCGTGGGCTCCTGCATCTGCTCTCTACTGACACACGCTGAAACACATCTCACTCTGCGTTAGCAAGGTGTGATTTAAAGAGTTTAAGCTTCTTAAGTGTTGAGTGATTCAAATTACACAGAAAGCAGCATTATTTAGTGATCAGACTGTGTTATAAAGAAACTGAGTCAAGCTCCAGACTCTGAATTTTTTATAATTCATCAGTTGATTTGTGAAAATAAACTTTTTGATTGCTGATATGGTTCCAAACGAAATATAAAAAAGAGAGTTACATATAAAAATGTTAAATTTTTTCATTTAAACACCTGATTTTAACGTCTACATTTCTCCAATTCTGTGCAAATTGTTTTTTAAAATCATGTTTAAATGTGACATTTTTCATATTATTATTATTATTTTTCATTTTTTTATTTTTATTTTTCATATTTATTATTTCATATAGAAAATCTTGTGAAGAAACTAAAACTCAAATTGTTCTTTTTCTTTCGAAACAAATTCTGTTTTTCTTTTAAAGCCAAAAAGCAGCTAGTTGCTGCTACATTTCTATCTGTCTTAGATTATGGAGATCTGGTGTATAGGACTGCTTCAGCTGTTTTCCATGCATCTCTGAGGTTTATTACACACTATAAAAGCATGACCCATCATTGTGAATTGTATTCTAGAGTAGGATGGCCTTCATTGTCCATCAGGAGATCGGGGCATTGGTATATTTTTATTTATAAGGCCATGCTTGGCCTGCTGCCACCCTATATCTGTGACTTAATCAAACAGAAATGTGTTGATTCTTATTCTTTGCGATCAAATGAACACTTGATGCTCTCTGTTCCATTTGCCCGTACAGAACTGGGAAAAAGGGCCTTTGTCTATTCCACTCCATCTACTTGGAACTCTTTGCAGAGAGACTGGAAACTATCGCAACTTATTTCTTTAGACGGTTTTAAGTCCAGAGTGAGAGATTTTGAGATGTCCTCTTTTAGTTGTAATTGTTTTTAATTATCTGTTTTGTATAATTGGTAATATGTAAATTGCCTGTAACTTTTGCTACCTCTTGGCCAGGACTCCCTTGAAAGAGGTTTTTAACCTCAGTGGGACTTTCCTGGTGAAATAAAGGTTAAATAAAAAAATAAATAAATAATAAAATATTGATATTACATTTTTATCCTATTGACAAGGTTTTTCAAAATTTACCCAAAGGAAAAAAAAAAAAGGCAAATTTTAGGACCATTTTTACAACATTTTCGTCACTGACATCAATGTTCTATAAAAAGTTCAACTGATAAGTCTAAATGTTTTATGTTACACTGTATTATGTTTTGCCATGACAAAAATCGACTTGTATATTTGCACTGGTTTGTTCTTTCACTTTAAATTTAATTGTTTTTTTTATCTAATTTGTTTGTGTTTTTATTTTAGATGAAGTCAAGAACATGGAGCGGAAATTTATCAAACACATTTAATGACGTTTGAGTTAGAATACAGTTCTGTACAACGCTGCAGGAGGTTGGTCATGTTTTTAAAATAGAAATTCAACATGGCATCAATACGATACAAAAGCCCTTCGCAATCAGCTACAAAACAAAAAAAGGTTTTAGCAGGGTACACCCCCAACAACAAGAAGGGTACAAATTCTTGTCCCGGTGTTCCCTGTAGTCCAGGTCCATTTTTGTACCTTATGAAGTTGTTCCACTAAAACTGTAAAATTACACCATGTTTTGAAGTCTAAAACCAACATTCTGAAACATAATATTGAAAATGATGGAAGAAACTTAATAAAATGGAGATTAACCAGCCTTGACCAGGGTTGCAGGTGCAGTTGAAATGGTACAAATTTGTACTTTGTATCAATTTGAACACTCAAAGGGGCATTTCTGGCCTTTTAAAGACCAATATTGTACTTTTAAGGGAACATTTTAAAACATTTTACCTATAGGTACAAAAATGTTCTTGTCTCATACCTCTATTTCTGAGAGTGCAAGATCAAATGACTAAGAGAGAAACTAGGAAGTGTTAACTGCAGCAGTGGTTATTTCCATCAAGCAGCTTCTAAAAGGAAAAGATTGAAAACAGCTGGAACATCTTACTTTAAAATCACTGGAATGGAACACTCAGGTAAACCAAACCAACTCGGTGATTTCAACCATAAAACACCTGAAATCCGAGAAACAATAACAAAAACATTGAACTCAGTCCAGTAGTTGGTTTTACAGACGATCTTCAGGTGTATTCGTCATTTAATTCTTCTGTTTCAAAAGATTCCTTCCACCAAAAAATGGATAATTTCGTTTTCAATGAGTGTATTTGTCTTTTTTTATTGTTATTCCATCTGCTGAGCTGCTCAAAACGTCCCATGAGATCTCTTCTTTTTAGGCCATGTGACCTTTTTATTGACGTGAGCTTCCAGATTGCAGTAAACCGGTCTGGACTGGAATAACAATAATTGAGTTCTGTCTAAAATAGTTACAACCTAAAACATCTGTAGTACATGTTGGAGGTTAAGTCTAAACAATAACCAAACAAATATAAAAATTTAATTTATTGCTGTCAAATAGGAAACTTTAGAGATATTTTCATATTAAATGGGATCAGGCTTTTCAGTATATCATTATGTAGAGTAGTGCTTCATAGTTCCAAATAAACTACAAGAAAAAAATGAGCAAAACTCACTATTCTTTATTAAAACATAATATACTAACAGTAGATTTGCTTTTGTCTCAAATAAATAAAAGGTTTGTGCCGAAACTGAAAAGAAACTAGTTGAGCCACTAGATGGCGTGTTTTACCAAAGTTTGCATCAAAGTATTTCAGAAGAGCAGATCACTGTAGGCAGCCATTTTTACAACTAACTGCTTTTGACTTTCTGGATGAAAACAACCAGGAACTTGATCTCAGGATGTGCACCCATGTTTACTCTGTCAACAATCAAAGCAAGCATCTTTAATCTGTCTCTCATCTACATCAGGACGTGAACAGAAAAATAAACGACGACCTCAAAACAACAAAAAGAATAAAACACCAGCTGAAAACCCACAACTCTGCGTTGGCAGCTCCATCAATCACAGACCTTTTAAAGCAGCAGAATCACGACGTATAAACACTGAACATCAATCTAGATTGCTGTCAGGCTCCTCATTAGTACATGGATGTCTTGTGTTTTTTTTATAATGAGATATATTTTGTACTCTGTTGTGGCAGAGAGTGAGCGAGGAGAGCAGAGAGACCAGTGGGGAGGTTAGGAATCAATTTCACACCTGACTGCATTGAGGGAGAGGTGAGCAGCACAGAGGTATCGTGATCTGTCCATCAACCCTGGCGTTTCACTGCGCTGTGGCGATATCATAACTCTTGTTACACCAACTGATTGACCAAGGCCAACAAGCATGACTACATGAACAATATGGCTATTACAGCCAAAAATAAGGCACCGACTACATCACGAATACTGAAACGCATCCCGTCCATGTGGCATCTCAGTCAGCAGAGGTGAACAGAGGAGCTGAGCTCATCCGCCAACTGTTCAACACTCAAAATGACACACAGAAACAGATTCCTATTACTGTTTTCTGTTTCTTTGAAATGTTGTGCAAATTATGATGATAGAAATGTTGAAACACGTCTCCTTTTTAACCTTCTATCCCAGAAGGATTTTACAAGACTAGCTGTAAAAATCACACTGAATCTTATTGCAAGAGAAAGTCACTTTTCCCAGACAAAGAACTCAGTGACAGTGACTCCCCTAATTCACCTCCACCAGCAGGTTACACAACACTGACAGGAGACAGCAGGAAGGACAATTTTCTGTTGTCACGTTGTATGTTATCAGGATAATAATGTCCTTTACCTGTACGAGAACTCGATTACTGTGTAAGTCTTTCTATGTGGCGCTCACGTGTTTTTCTTGTGCATTAGTGGGTTTTCTGTTACTCTGATTTCCTCCCACAGATATAAAGCACACGTTGTAGGTTGATCAGTGATTCTCAGTGGACCTGAAGAGAAGACAAAGGTAAGAGGATGGATGGATGGATGGATGGATGGATGGATGGATGGATGGATGGATGGATGGATGGATGGATGGATGGATGGATGGATGGATGGATGGATGGATGGATGGATGGACGGACCCACTCTGATCATCTTTTGAGCTGTTTTAAAGCATCTCGGTCTTCAAATTATAATTATGGCGTTTTTACCCAAAACCCCTTTACCTGTACCGTTTTATAGGAAGTAGTTTCTGCATAGCAGCAGTAACTCATTAGCAATCCGCCTCTGTGCTGAGGGCGGAACCGTTGGCATGGAGGCCCCGCCCCCACCCCTCCCCTGTTACTGACAGCTCTCTTTTTACGCTAGCGCTATCACTAGCTTGCATTTAGCTTATAGCTAGCTTACAACTAGCTTGCAGCAGGAGCCGGTGGCCTGCCCAGTGGATTTTCTATGTCACAAATTCATTCATTTTAAGAACACATTTTTGCATCTGCTTCTAATTCACAGCTATTTGAATGCAGAAATACTCAGAAATGTAATTTTTGAGCTTTTTTTTCTTAAGATATGTCCTCTAACGTCAGAAAAATGCCACAAGAACATGTTAACAACACAAAAAACATGATTTTCTTCAGAGTGGGTCTTTAAATTTTGCAGCTTTCAGGTTTTAAATGTCATTTTCTGAATCAAATAAATTGACAGGAAACAGATATTTGGGTCAAAGAGAGTGAAACAATTAATATGAACCAACAGCTGCTGGTATGGCCTAATTTTTTTCTGAAAAAAAAAAAAAAAAAGTCGGGGAATGGAATTGTATTCTAATCTTATTTGAAACAAGGAAGCAAGGTTAAAAAACTGTCTTGAACATGTTTTTGGTTTGTGCAGCATGTTAATGCTGGCAGAGCTTCCAGTTGTCCACAAGGTGATTCCTCATGAAGTGCAGTAAAATGTTGAGTCCAAAATGATGAAAGCTTTTTTCTCCATTAAAAACAACAACACAAAAAAATAAATAAAATTACTTTCTATCGTTCCTCCTCAATGATTTGCTGGAAAATGTCTTCACTTTGTGTTTCCTGTTTTTGTTTTCACAGATCTTTTTTTCTTATTCAGTTACACAGTCGCTGTCTGAAATCCATCATCATGGGAAAGAAGCTAAAATCCTAGTGATGCAGCTTGTCTCCAATATACGTTCTTACTGATTTATCCCCAAATTTCATCTTGGAGGTTTTTCTGGATTAATCCAACTTGTGTAAAATAGATGTTTTACAAGATGGAACTGTACAAGAAAAGCTTTTGACAGCTGATTCAGTCCCGGTCAAAGCTCCACTAAACATTTATTCATGACTCTATGAGCAAATAGTTTTTGAGCTTGACATTTATTTGGCTAGTTTCCACATATTGTCCAGCCTAAAGTCTCTGTGACATCATCAGAATCCCTTTGTTCTCGCAGATCATTTTATACTAAATCCTTAAACCTACTGGCACGCCCGGGCAACAATATTCATTAACTATAAATCTGTATTTCCTATTATAATATATATCTCTATATTTATATATCTGTTTTTATACATTGTTGGTGCAGTTTAGTTCAGTACGATGGCACACGCATCCAAACATCTCGACAGGTGCAGCGTACAAAAATAGGAAAATGACTGAATCCCATGCTTCATGTTGGCTGCAGGCCAACGGGGATTGTGAGGCAGCTGAAGCTGATGATGACCTTTACAGTCAGAGGAGGCAATATGAAATATAAAGAGGATGGTTGATATTCCAGCGTGCAGCTGTTCTTATACAGAGTCAGTATGTAAAAGATAAATAGATACTGAACGCGTGAGAACCTTTTGATTCAAAAATCTGTAGGACAAAACCAACAGGTTCGTCTTGGTGAATGCAAATTCCTGTAATCCTTATTTGTATCCACGAGTTAAAAGAAATGATTCTTGTTGTGTGAAGCTCTAGCCATCTTTGGTCACCATGGTGTCTTTTGACAGGTAGACCACCCAGTAGACCATGTTAAATGCACCAAAAGACACTGGGAACAGGATCCGTGCATATTTGTCAATTTTACTGGTTCCACCCATGCCAGCAGTGGTGGGCTGAGAGCATGGCGTCTGCTTTGGCTCCAATTTGTTCCCCATCATCTGAAGGCGTTCCAGCCGGGGTCCAAGCAGATGCTGCAGAGACGAGGCGCTGGCATCCTGTTTGCATGGCGTCCCAACCATCACGTCAGGAGTGGATGCTGCTGCTTGAGGCGTGCCCTTAACCAGCTGGGCAGAAGAAGAAGCCACACTCAGCAGGCTCTCAGATTTGGGGCTGGAGCGGGAGAGAGTGGAAGAGCTGCCATTGGCTCCACCGGCTATGGGTCTGAGCGGCCTTCCTCGTCCTAATCCTGAGATGTTGGTGGTGGACTGGGCTCTCTGCTGGCTGCTGGTCTCTGGGTGAGAGACGTAATTCACTCGCTTCCTCAGGGAACCATTGGTATCATGAGCTTGCTATAGAAGACAAGAACAAACAAGTGATAGCTCGATAGAAACTTTTAAACAAAGAAAATCTTTATGTTTTAATCATTTTAGACCTATAATGAGTTTTTTGATGCTGAAAAATAATCTCATAGCGCTTAAAACACTTAAATCTGCTGGTGAAGGTGGAAAACCAACGTTGGTTTTATCAGGTGAACACGGTTATTTAATTCAAACTTACAAGCAGAAACGTTAGAATATACATTTTTAATAATAAAACAAGATGAAGTGAAATCTGTTCCTCAGATTGACATTTGATTAAAACAACAATACTCACAAACACTGCGATGCATAAAAATGCACAAAACTAGCTAAATTCTATATTATTAAAGTCCATGACATATAAAATTGGTGATAATCAATCATTTTTAAGACAGTCCAGAAATTAATACACCATGTTATATGTTTAGCTATTAATACAAAATGAAGAAATAACTTTTTTTGCCATCTCTTATTACTAAGCAGTCATAATCTGCTTTCACTCAGTCAGTATTGAAATAAATTATAAGATTACATAAACTAAGCCTTTTGATTTCTTACCTGGAAACAGTTTTCAGGTAGATCGTATATAAAAAAAACATTTTATTTATTGTCCCAACCTTATAGAAAATTCAGAAGTTTAGTTTTACTTTTTCCTCATCCACTACATGCAAATCTGAGTTTTGAAAAGACAAAATGTGAATATTTATGATTACATTTAAAATTTAAATTCTTGGGAGGGAAATTAATGTTTTAAGAACCTTTTTTTTTTTAAAGATTCTACAAAAACCTGCTGAAATAAAAAATGTCATGAGATTTTGGTTTTTCAAATTAAATGTGTTTTTTTTTGTGCATTTCATGGTAGATGTCCTGTCTAAACAGTAAAAATCAGCCTTGTTGTATTACAAGTCCCCACTCCCTCTACCCCCCACCTTCACCCGAACTTTGTCTGGATGCAAACTACAGAGTGAGTGCAATACAGATGTCACTTAACAAGGATTGCACTCATTTCACACAAGCTTAAAACAGATAGTCAGCAGCACTGCATCGGGGTGGTAATGCAGTGCAGCATCAAAGAAGCTTATCCTTTCAGAGTTAACGTTTTCAAGCAGAGAGTGTGATGCCGGCAATGAGGAATTTACAGGAATAATCCCACTCCCCCTCCATCCTGAAACTGAAAGAATCCAATATTATTGTGTCCCATGAGCAGAAGAGGAGGAGTGTGGAGTTTCTTTTCTTTTCTTATTTTTTTTTTTACACATAACGCTGAGGAGATAGAACCATCATCACATGCTGCCTGTGAGCTGAGCTTTCTGCTAACAGGACCAGCTCTTCAAGAAGAGAGCATTAATCCACCCCCCTCCAGTACCAGATTCTCCCTGAAATCTATACAGATGTACCAGGGCTGTGTTGCCGTGGCAACCTCCTAATCCAGTGAAGTGGCGTTGTCACTATACTGCATTCAGGAACGATTACACCACACTGGGATTTGAACTGGAGGGGGCAACTTCAAGTGTTTAGTGTAAAACTAACACACTGTATGCATTGTTGGGTTATGTCAGCTTCAATTATCAAGGTAAAGTTTATATTATCTTAAAGGTTATCTCTTTAATTAGAATTTGTATTTCTATATTCACAGTTTTCTTGTTTTTATGGGGTCTGAATTTTAAAACAGGGTTCAAAAAACACCCAAGGAACATTTCTTTGACACATTGAACATATCTGAGCGAGCGAGCTTTAAAGTAGCTTCATAGCATATTCATGAAGTCTGATTCAATCCACATGTCAGCCACCATGCTGTTAATGAAATTTGTTTCAAGTATGTGACACAAAAACATGAGACCACGTCAAGGTTTACTGCTGTGTTCAGAGCTTTCTCCTCTGCACTTCTTTTATAATTCTCTCCACCAGATTTAGCACGTTATCTTCTCAATTTATACCTCAACAAAACCCTTAAACCTTCACACGGTAAGAGCATCTCCAGTCGATCGTCCTTTCAAACGGGTTTGAGTTCTCCTGGTAACACAAACATACAAAATCTGATGCTCATGTTCTTGAGCTTAATATTTCATAAATTCATAAATTAAACATACGTCAAAAAAAAAAGAAGAACTTTTGGGGTCAATCCAATTCATGATGGCTGCCAACTAATACTCGAAAAATACAAAAATGAGAAATAACCCTGTCAGTTTGATGGATGTTGAGCTGAAATTTGCTGTGGTAGCAGCACATAGTCCAAGCAGTTCCATCAGATCATTGCTTACAAAGCGATCCATTTCAAGATGGTTCCCAAAGCTAATCGAAGCTGATCTTCACCAACACAGTAATAGATATAACCCTGTCACGTTTATAGATTTTGGGCAAAAATTTTACCATTAATTAGCTACGTTTACATGCGCCAAATTTCCCCAATCTGATTAAAATCTTGGTCGATCGGAATTCTCAAATCCCTGTTTACATGGACACTAACTGAAATGATCTGATCATGCCATGAGTACACATGCACCAAGCACTCAATCAGGTTAAATGAGTTGAGCATGCGCACAGCGAGTTGTCTTTCCGGGGGAAGAAAAAAAAGTAAACAAACTCCGTCCTTTCTGCACGTCTTTCCCGCCCCATCGTGTGCTCGATCTGACTCACGTTATCCCCAATATGGACCTTCTGCAGGTGATTACCTTTATGTTTGGGTTTTTACTGGTCGCATTAACCAAGCTAGAGGCTGAATACATATTACTACTGCTCCTCCGCCACAGGAGAGGAGAGCAGGATGACAGGATGACTGCACCAGCAGACCACTTCTGTTTACTTCCCGCTATGTTTTCTACTTGGGTCTGCGAAAGCAGAAAGACGTCACGCTGAAGTTGTACGCATGCGCAGTGGGCTTTTTTCACCCTTTCTTTCCGAATGTGTGTATACATGCACGTCTATCCGAATGAAGATCGGACAAAACCACCCCTCTCGATCGGAAGTAAATTTCATTCTGATCAGGCTGTATCGGATCAAAACATTCTGATTGACATGTTTACATGACGTCTTTTTGTTCCGATTGGGCGTTTATTCTGATTAAATGTGCCCATGTAAACGTAGCTACTGTCTGTCTGTTAGCAAACGGTGGGGGGAGGGGTTTGGATGCTGGCATTGTCGGGGGGGGAATTAGCGCTGGTGACTTTTAGGTGTAACGTTTATAAATGACCGGTCGGTAGGTGGTTTAATAATGTTCACATCCAGGTGGAAATCATGAAAAATTCAGAAAAATGGTGTCCTTGGGGGATTTTGGGGAGAAGCACTTAAATTCGGAAGTCCTGGGAAAATCAGGAGGGTTGACATGTATGCATGCAGCTGATAAACTTTTTGGGTCAGTGCTATTCAAGATGGCTGCCACAACTAGGCAAACACAATAAAGTTTATAACTGTTAATTTTTAAAGATAGTGAGCTAAGCAGTAGTAGCTGAGAGTCATTAAACACATAAAACAAAATTTTTTTTAGATTTGACCAGACCAGCTTTAACTCCATCATAAGATGATCTTGGTTTATAAATCTAGCATGAAAGGCGCCAGGTGATACACATTCTTTATAGCGATGCTAGTCCCTAATTGTTACCATTAAACTGTCTGAACAACCCATTCAAAGCTCAAATAAGTAAACCCATGAAATGAAATGCTTTCAGTACTCCTTGAGCTAAATGGTAATATGATTATTGAGGCACTTGGAGGGAGAAAAAACTCACCTGCAGCACTTCCTCTGTGTCTTTAACCTTGACAGGAGTTGTTTGGGGCACAGGGGGACATTTGGCTGGCTTCCTTTTGGCCCGCTCAATCTGTGCATTGGTGAAGTAGTTGACAGCGGCAAATTCAATAAGGGCAGAGAAGACAAAGGCGAAGCAGACGGCAATGAACCAATCCATTGCAGTGGCATACGACACCTTGGGGAGGGAGTGGCGGGCGCTGATACTGAGTGTCGTCATGGTCAGGACGGTGGTAATACCTTAAACGGTAAGCGAGACAGTAAGACATGAAAAACATATCAGCCATGTGAGCCTGTAATGAAGAGAAAGTTGACTCTAACTGCTTTTTCTACACCAGGGGTCCGTCACCTGCAGCTCTGGGGCCACATGTGGCCCTTCAGCTCCTCTGAAGAAGCTCCTTGTAACACAGGAAATGGATCATTTAAGCAGCTTTTTCCTTTTCAATTATTTAGGACGAATGACTCTAATATAACAAACAGGTTGTTCTGGCTGTTTGAACTGGTACCAGAACCAGAACTGAACAAACAGTTTTATTGAAATGTTTGTAAAAGCAGCGATCAGTTGAACTTTGATCTGTTTCTGAATCTTTCTGACCGGCAGTCTGACTCTCCTGATCCAACAGACCAGTTGTTGTATTGCACACAGATTCTTCATATAACAGAAACAAACTGATAAAAGACCTGAGACACTTTAAGAAAGTTGCATTTTCTATACATTTAAGTAATAAATGATTAAACTACATCCCTCCAACAACAATCGGATCTTTATGTTTGATTTTTATAAATATAAAGGTGAAACTTCATACTTTTCAATAATTGGGCGACTTATTGAATAAACAGTTTTATCTTGATTTTAAGGGTCAACGTGACTTTGTTGCTCTTTAATAATAACGTTTATAATATTTTTATGGCTCAGTCAGTTATAACGGTTGCAGACCCCTCATCTAGATTATAAACTGGTAACATATGTCATCTTTATTCGTTCCGGAATAGCGCTATAACTGGTGGCAGCTTGTTGGAGTAGCTCTGTGACTTAGCTAGCATTTGCTAGCATTTTTTAATTCTTTTTGAGTATTTCTTGATGGTTTTTTCTTCTGGAAATATTTTCTAAATACTTTTCTTCTGATTTGGATGCTGTGCTGATCGAGTTTTTTGCTGGATTTGTCACTTTTTTGCCACTTGTTATGATGCGTAACCATGGCAATAAGAGACTTGTTTACAAGTAAGAGCAGCTAACTGACATTTCTAAGGCTGAAATAATCCTCAAATTGAAACTCTGGATCCCTGATGAGCTCAAAAGAAGAAGATGTGGATGCAGAGCAGGAGCAAAGAGAAGAGAGAGAAAGAGGAAGTTTAAACCTTCACTTCCATCAGTCATATTGACAAATGTGAGATCTCTTTGCTAACAAAATGGATGAACTTTAAACTCTGTTGAAATGCAGCATCATGTGTTTCACTGAGACATGGCTAATGGGACATATCCTGGACTCCAGTGTGTCTCTGTCTGGCTTTCAAACAATACGGACAGACAGAGATTTGAAGAGGAGCGAAAAAAGAAGAGGAGTTTGTCAGCTGATCACATCTGCAGTCACCTGTTGGGGGCGGAGCATCAGAGCAGGTGACATGAAGAGGCTGAACAGCTGGATAAGGAGGACTGATTCTGTCCTGGAGACTGAACTGGAGTCTCTTGAGTTGATTGTCCAAAGGAGGATGAAGAACATGATGGAAAACCCTCATCATCCTCTTCAGAACACAGTAACTCAACAACAGTGTCTCAGTCAGAAGATTCTTCATAATCAGCTGCAGCACAGACCACTACAGGAGATCCTTCCTGTCCACACCTAGAACCCTCTACAGGAGATCCTTCCTGTCCACAGCTAGAACCCTCTACAGGAGATCCTTCCTGTCCACACCTAGAACCCTCTACAGGAGGTCCTTCCTGTCCACACCTAGAACCCTCTACAGGAGATCCTTACTGTCCACACCTAGAACTCTCTATGGCTCCCTGAAAAAGAACTGAGCTACAACAACACTTGAATTTCCTTTCGGGGATTAATAAAGTATGTTTGATTTTGATTTGATTTGATTTATATCAGAGATAAAATATCCACCACTATCAACACCAATGCAATTTCCAAGTGCTGTTGTGTCTTTCTGCCTGTGAAAACTGCAGTTTTTCCGCAAATCGACATATAAATTAACATAGTGCATCATAAATATAATAAAAAAACAAGTGTTCAATAACCCATGCATGTAGTGTTCGTCTCATCTACATATTTCATTAACTGACTGCAGAGTGATAATGAACCAGATACAGTATATAACTCTCTGCATGTGTGATATGTACAAAAATAACAGTAGTATTTTTATTCTTGCATTTCTAGACTTTTTTAAGAAGCTACTTCAGTGAACCTCATGTCAGGGAACTCTGGTCTGTTTACACAGCAGATGCTGAAGATTTGAACTGAACTGATGTCCCATTACCTTCATCACTAAAAGTTTACTTGCAGAAAGAACGAGGCAAAAGATTAAAAGAAATACGTTCAAGTGCTTCTGCTCTCTGGAGAAACGACTAAAAATCTACCTTTTACAGTCAAAACAGCTTCAACCTATCAGGGAATGAACTTCTTTATCTAGCACCAAGCTGTCATAGCAGATTCTTTCTGTCTGGTAAGCTGTGAGGTGGAGTCTCCATGGGACAGACTTCTTTGAACAGCATCCAGCCAATCTGAATGAGTTGACGGTCAAGTCAGCACCTTAATTCACTGTGTTCCTCACACCATTCAAGAACAGTTTTTCTGCTGAAAAAGGCTACTGCCATCAGGGAACACTGTTTTCATCAAAGAATTTTCTTTGTCAGCAAAAATACTGGAGGAGGTGAGTTGGGTCACAGTAACATTCACATGAATGGCCGAGCCCAAAGTTTAAAGCAGAACATTTCCCGGTGTCTCACACTGACCTCATCAGTTTGACTTATTCTCAGGCTGCAGTCTGCTGCTACAGTATGTTTTCTGTCACACACATAATAAATAGATTCTGATTAATTCTGATGCTCACTTCCTGGTTTAGGAGCTGCCAGAAGTGGAAAGGAGACTGTTGTTTCGTACACATGTATGTACCATATTTTGACCACTGGCAAATACAAAGTTAAAGAGGCCATTTCATGTAAATTTCAGGAGTTTGTGGTTATTTCTTAAGTATTAACCTGTAATATGAAACATTTAATAGCTAAAAAAACGTTAGGAAACACAACAACAATCACAAACCACCACAACTTTACTATGGACGTTTTGAGCGTGCTAAAAACAAACATGGATCAGTCTCTGTTGTTTGCAACAACTAACCTACTGCACAAAGAGGTCATTTGATGCAAATTTCATGACTTTGTGGTTATTTCTGAAGTATTAACCAGTATGAAACATTTTATGTCTAAAAAACGTCAGGAAACACTGATTAACAGACCTTTCAATCTATTCGCATCAAGATTTGTCACGCTTCGGGCTGCAACTCATTAATATTCATTATTCAAATTTACTGGACTCTGATTGGCTAACAAACTAGCCTATGAGAGCAAGGCATACTGTTTCCTGCCCCGCTGTGCATGGCAACAGAACACGTAGTCTCTTCCGGTTTGTTACATCTTATGCTACAGCTTTTAGCTAGTAGTATGCTAGGTGTTGTTTCAACTGCAGGAGCTAATGAATACTAACGAGCAAAGGAGTTGTGACAAAACAAATACGAGTTAACAAAATTAAAGATGGCTGCCACAGATACTCAACATTTATAAAACAAATTGCTATAAATATGTTCGTTTACAGATATTTGTACACAATAAGCACTGTTAGTAGCAGAGAGGAATCCCCACCACCTTCTCTGAAACTGAACGTGACAGAGATCACCAGCAGTCATTTAGCGAGAGGCGGGGTTACGCCCTGGACAGCTCACCAGTTCATCACAAGGCAAACAGGAGAACTAAACAAGATTATACATCACAGGATATTCTGACTGAGAAATAAAGAATAAATAAAAACCCAAAAAATAAAACCCAACAGGCCACAAAACAAGGTTGTGTCTGGATCCAACAAGAACAAAGGGTCACAGTTTACGCCTGTGGATCAAAACTTGTCCTTGGTATCATTAATTGATCGCAATAATGTGATTTGGAGCAAATCTCCTTGACTATAGGGAACAATCTGCGTCACAGATTCCTTGTGCAACATAAATGCACTTTGTCTGTGCCCAGACGTGACCGCCATATAATTACCTGTCAGTCAGAAACCTATTGGCTGACATTGATAGGTGAACTGCAGCTAAAGGGGACAGACAAAGGACGTTAGCTTGTAATATCAAGCCGCTTTCAAAGTAAATTAAAACTTAAATCCTGTATACTAAAAATAAAAACATTAACAGAAAGTTTCCAGTCACTCAGAAAGTAATCATGGACCAGTGTATTTCACTCGGTGAACATCTAAATCAGAAAACAGCTAAAGCATTTAAAAATAATAGTTACACTCTGGTTATATATTAAAAATACATTTATGTCTCTTCTATTTTAAGAAGAAATCTCCCTTCTCCTTTCACATGTTTGTCTTCTTGACAAACCTTCACTCTCAAAAGGGACGACTGAATCTGAGTCACAGGAAGTCAAAGCAGGCTGTGAGACCAGGTGAAAAAAAATCCAAACACTGACCCCCCTCCTCTTCCATCACCCCAGACAGCCTCGACACACACACGTTCAAACACAGAGGAAAGCAGCTGAAATTTGCCGCCTCAGAGAGTCACCTGATGCAACAACAGTTTTGCTTGCTGTGATGCTTTAAAGCAGTGTTTCCCAACCCTGGTCCTCAAGGCACACTGTCCTGCATGTTTTAGATGTTTCCCTACTCCAACACAGCTGAGTTAAATGAGCAAATTACAAGACAAGTTGTTTGGTAATTTGCTCATTTAACTCAGCTGTGTTGGAGCAGGGAAACATCTAAAACATGCAGGACAGTGTGCCTTGAGGACCAGGGTTGGGAAACACTGCTTTAAAGCAGGAAAGTGGAATGCAGCCGGACTCAGAGACACTAGCAGGAGAGCAGCACTATTCCACCAGTTCTACTGTGAAATATCACAATGTTTTATTTTTATTATTGAAGGTCTAACAACATCATTCTTACTTACAAAATATTTTATACAAATCTCCAAGTCTACAGCAAAATCCCACATTATACAAACAGTATTTTGAATGAATGGGGTGGCTGTGGCTCAGCGGTTAGAGCAGTAGTTCTCCAATTTGAAGGTTGGTGGATCGATCCCGGCTTCCACCGCCACATGTCAAAGTGTCCTTGGGCAAGACACTGAACCCCATGTCACCCCCTGATCTGCATGTCGGGCTGTGTGAATGGGTAAATGCAAAACCTTGTAGTGTAAGAACACCTGTGGAGCTAAAATATTCAACAGAAACTTCAGAAAAACTGTTTTTAATGAAAGGGCCTCTTTAAAATGAAGAAAAATTGGGTTTTATTGTGATTATATGTTAAGGTTTGAATACATATAAAAGACTTAAACATATTGTTTCATTTAATCACAGTGTTTCATTACTTTGTCGCAATGATTGAAGTGAAATTCCATCTGTGAATGCTTTATGTCTGGCATCTCATGAGCAAACAGGAAGTAGAAAAAAGTTGTGTAAGATGAGAGGTATGTAAAGTCTACTTACCGAAAACTGTCCGAGCCGGGACTGATTCTTTATTTATCCAGAAGGACACTTGAGAGAGGATAACTGTCATTATGCAGGGGATGTATGTCTGAATCATGAAGTATCCCATTTTACGTTTTAAATGGAAGTGAACTGTCATCACAACATATTCACCTGGAGGGTTAACAGAAAAAATAATAAACAAGTAATCCAAAGTTGAAGGTTGCAAGTTTTATTTAATATAGACTGTTGTCTGTTTACTGTTTATCTTTCTACAGTAAAAAAAAAAGATTTGGTTTTTGGATATTTCAGTTTTTAGGTAAACCAATAGTCAGATTCAAATGACTCAATGCACAATGTTTACTTCATGAGGCTGCTGTCGTGTGCTTGTCATGCTTCAACAGACAAACTGTCATGTTTGTGCAAGTGTCAAGGCTCCAAATCCCTCCAATCTGACTAGTGCTACTGCATTCATACAATAACAACCCATTAATTTATAAAAACACAGACCTGAAAGAATTTAAATGATTTACATAATAGGACTTTGCAGAACACCTAGTTTTTACACTCTTATCAGAGAAATAAATGACCAACCAAGTTCTTCCTACTGTTTCTGTGTGAGTTTTCTTGGAATATTCACTGTTATGGTAAAAAAAACTCACCTGTGATGGATTTGATCGTCTCGCTGGAGACCGTCTGGCCGATGAGATCATACTGAACGAGGCTGGAGGATTCAGGAGGGACTTCCACTGAATGCTGAGGCCCTTTGGTCCAAGTGTAGATCATCTCTGTTTTAGGATAAGCATCTGTGGGCAAACAGGAAAACCGCACCAACATCAACCAAATATGAAGACAAAAGAATAACGGTCATAAAAATAAGCTTCAACACTAAACACATTAAATCTGTATTTAATGATGCTGACTGTTTATTATATCAGCCAGGCGCAAAATGTAAATCTTGATTGTGCCCTAAAGTCACCAAAAATACATCCACATACGTATAGTCAAACTATACTTTGACGCCATTGTGGCACGATTCCCTTAGACCATTTCAAGATGCAGACTCTGTGATAGGGTTGTTGTGTGTAAGTAACAGAGTGGCCAAGTCTGATGTACGTCTCCATGAATATGTCTCACGTCACTGGTATTCTGTCAGTTCTACCACTGCACTCCCTATTGTTACACCCACTATACATTCCCACAACAATCACAAACCACCACAACTTTTCTATGGATGTTTTGAGTGTGCTAAAAACCAACATGGATCAATCTCTGTTGTTTGCAACAACTAACCTACTGCACTCTTAAAGAGGCCATTTATGCTAACAGCTTTTAGCCAGCAGCATGCTAGGTGTGGTTTCAACTGCAGGAGCTGATGAATACTAACGAACAAAGGGGTTGTGATAAAACAGATACAGGCTGTTCGAACTCGGAAGAACTCAGGTTTTATCACCACCTGCGTAGATTGAGAGATAAAAACTGAAAGAGAAGTTGCTGACCTGTTTTCCCCCCCACTATGAAGGTAAGAACACCTGTGGAGCTAAAATATTCAACGGAAACCTCAGAAAAACTGTTTTAATGGAAGGGACTTTTTAATATCTAATGTTAGTATCTGTTACTAGTTCGGACATCCTGTATTTGTTTCGTCACAACGCCTTTGCTCATTAGTATTCATCAGCTCTCGCAGTTGAGATCACACCTAGCATGCTGCTGGCTAAAAGCTGTTAGCATAAACACGTATCAAACTAGAAGAGACTACGTGTTCTGTTGCCATGTGCAGCTGGGGAAGGAAACAAGAAGCTGTGCTCTCATAGGCTAGTTTGTTAGCCAATCTGAGTCAAGCAAATTCACATTATCAATATTAATGAGTTGTAGCCAAAGCCTGACGAATCTTCATGCAGTCAGATTGAAAGGTCTGTTAATCAGTGTTTCCTGATGTTTTTTAGATATAAAAGGTTTCATATTACAGGTAATACTTAAGAAATAACCACAAAGTCCTGAAATGTGTGTGAAATGGCCTCTTTAAGCCATTTTTAGATAAATGTTCTTGAATATTTGCGGACAATTCGATCCCGTCGTTAACCGGAGTTGTCTGTTCAGACACGCCACTATTTTGAACTAAAACACTGTATCAGAGAACGTCCGCTCTTATTGCTAGGTCTTCATCCAGAAAAGTTCCGGATCGGATTATGCGAACAGACTCCGGAATGGTGCTTTCAGATTCAAAAGTGAAACGGATGAAGTCAGGAACAGTACCGTTTTTCATGGCCTTTCTGAGAGGGGCTTTAGTAACATCTGTTAGTATCTGTATCAAAGACCTTGCCAAGATCCTGCAAAGATCGTGTAGTTACTGGCTGATTTTTATCAGGTAAATAACAAACTAATGGGTCATCATACAATTTGAAGCAGGTTGTTTTCTTGTGTTGGCTCAGAGATGTCCACAGATGTCACTTCTTCCAGCTTCACACACACCTGTTTTCACTTAGTAATCACCCTTCCCAGTATATCTCTGGTTTTCCATTGTTCTGTCGTAAACCTTCCTGCACCCTTCTTCCCACTTTCCTATCAAATTATTAAATTCTTCCCAGCAGGTATAAACACTGTGCTCAACTTCAAACAAATTTACTTTGCATGAAAATAACCAAGTAAAAGCTGTAATGAGTAAACACTTCAAAATCTTAATGAAACTAGTAAACACATCCTGGTGTCTGAGCAAATACTTTGCATGCAAGATATTTTGGTAAAGTTAACAGCCTCAGAGGAAAAAAAAAACAGTTCTTTACACAACCAGATCCTCCTCTCCAAATAAATGTGACATTACACACCACCAGAGTATTGATTTGGTGTCCTTTATCATTGTTTTTCTTCTATTTGTGCTTTGCAGTTTAGTAGTCAGACCTCAAACTTCAAACTGAATCCTCTTTAACTGTACCAGACTCCTCTGAAAGGACTTGTGCATATATTTACTCTGTCTGCCTCCCAAAAGCTGTTGAATTTCACAATGTACAGCCACAAAGGTTTTAATGTTAGAAATGAAACATCCAGAGTGTCTGGGATTAGGATCCATCAAAGTTAATGAGAAGTGCTCTTATTTGCTCCTGTTGCTTTCTCAGCATTTTGCTTTAATCTTACTGGTGAGATTGACCAGTCTGTGCATCCACAACAAGATAGCTGTTGTCTCAGTGTGCCACTCCCTGTGGGACCCCACATCGGCAGGATACCAACTGTTCTGCTAAATGAAATGACTCTGGTGTGTCATGGAGTGGAACGCAGTGTCTGTGCACACAAGTCCAGATGGAGAAGCAGAAAAGAAGACAGAGGGGGAGAGAGACAGGATGATGGAGAAAAACTGAAGGCAAAGCAGACAGCGAGAAAATTAGCTCTCTCTCTCTCTCTCTCTCTCTCTCTCTCTCTCGCACACACATTTACACACACACACACCAGCCAGAGAGAAAAGCTGCATAGGTCTGTGCTGTCCTGAGGCAGAGGAAGAGATTCTGACCTTTCCTTTGCTTCAAGCCACCTCAGATTCACGGTCGCTTCCTCCTGACCGGAGGCTGGCAGCAGCAGAGTGGGATAAGCAAAATGGTGGGTGGGGAGGGGTTGAGGATGGAGAAGAAGGATGACAATAGCAGAGAAATGTGAATTTGTCCTCTGCAATGTCACTACTCTGGGTAATTGACAGCAGATTGAGGGTGTGTGCAGAAGGATAAAACTTCTCCTTTTTTCTTGTGTTTGTACTAATCTACAAATCGCTGCTTTTGTCTGATAAGATGGAGCTGCTTTATTCAAGAGATTTTACATTTGAGTCGTTTCTGCTGACCACAAGGCTCGCTATAAACACAGCTGCTGAGTTAGGGCTTCATTGTTTGCAGCCAAGATTGAAGAAGTTCATTATTTAGTGACAGCATTCAATCACTTTGCTTTCAGCTTTTTAAAGCTAACTTTCAGAACAGAATCTGAATCTCAGGTGGAAAAGTCATGTGATCAAGTCTTTCTGTACTTCAGAATAAACTTTGACATAACTAACATTACGATGCAGAGACGTTGGCAGGACAGGAGTTTTGTGTCCAAGTCTGGGATTTTTTTTTCTTACAATAATTTAGGATTTTAAGTTGAAACTCACTTCAAAGGTGAAACCTGCCTGCTCGCTGTTTCCTGTTTATGTCACTGCCACATGTTACAGTGGTGAAGACACTGTGAGTGTCACGATCCATGTTCGGTGTGACAGTTGTGTTATTTTTTCCTGCCCTCCAGTAGCTTTCCCTTGTAGTTTGATTATTGTGTTCACATGCAGTGCTCCCAATTCTCTTTGTTTCTCAGCTGTTGCCCGTTACCCTCTCTCTTTTCTCCAGGTGTTTTTCATTCGGGTTGATTGCTGTCCTTTGTGTTGTGGGAGTATAAAAGGGTGTGTCAGTTATGTTTAAGTGGTCAGAGTGTCGTCTTATGTGCTGTGAGTTTCTCCTCCTGTGTCCTCCCCACATGTAAGTGTTTTTGCTGCCTTGTCAGCCCTTTGATTTATGATTAAACATATTAACTTTGAGTTTTGAGCCTCCCGTGCCTTCCTGCATTTTGGGTCCAGCCCCAAGCCTTCACTGCACCGTTACAGTGAGTGGACACCAAGAGGCACATCCATGGAGATGTAGGGAGGGGGGGGTTGCTTCTTTTTAGATAAAGATTTCATTTGTTTGAATTACTTTCAGATGGCTGCAAAACTAAAACCTAAAAATGAATCACTAGGAAAGCAGTAAGTCTTTACTTTCACACACAATAAACTGCAGCTTATGTTTGGAAAAGTTGAGTTGAGCCCAGGGATGCAGAGATGCTGATACTAGTATCAGGTATCGGGACTGATACCATTCTAATGTACTCATATCAGTATCAGTTAGTTAACCAATTCCATGAACTGATACTATTATTATTTTTCCCTTGAAATTTCAATTTTGTGGTCATTCTTAGTAATATTTTACTTTTGATCAAATTCACCATCATTTGCTGCAACAAGCAGAGAGGAACATAAAACCTGTCTTCCAATTCTTTGCATTTTTTGTGTGGTAGAAGTGTCAGCATTGGTACTCGGTATTGGCAAGTCCTCAGATCCAAATATCGATATCGTATCGGTTTGAAAAAAGTGCATCCGTTCAGCCTTTAGGGGGAATATCAGAGTGAAACTAACAGAAATCTTTTTGGTTAAAGCCACTTGCCAGAAGAAGCCGTTTTTATTTTCTTACCAAGTTTACAGCAAAACAAAATGAGTTTGTAGAAATAAATCTCCATGGCTTTTTGGTAATTCCTCTCACGTATTTATTCTTTTACACTGGCTGTTTCTTTGGAAAGGGGCAATATACATTAAGCAATATAAAAATAATAACTATATTTCAGCCCATTGTGTAAATATGATGAAATTATTCATAAAAGAGAGTTTATATTCATCTTCCCTGGATGGAATAAAATATTTAAGAATTAATGATGAAATGTATCAACCAAAAGAAATCTACCAAAGCAGACAAAATATAAAATCATCGCTGAGTTGTTAATGAGTTTGTCTCTATCAAATATAATTGCTGTTTATGTTGTTGTTTCACCTCCTCTGTTATGTTCTGGTCAAACATAATCTGATTGTCTGTCTCGCCTGTCTCACACACAGGACTTACAGCTTCCAAACTTTAGGGGACATGCATGTCCATCCATAGGGAAATCTACAAGCTTCATGGGACACTCAGCACTGATCGTCAACCTGGAGCAGATGAGAGAAAAATAGATGTTTTACAAAGACTTTTCAGGAAGAAACTAACTAAAAACTTGGATAATTTCATTTTGTTAAAGATTTAGCTGGTATTCAGTTCAGATATGCATAAAAAAAGCTATAATTCTGAGATTATTATACCTTAAAGATTTCAGTGGTCTATTTCTAACTAATTGTTTTTCTAATAAAGAACAATGCTGCTTAAAACAGCAAAGTTATTGGACAGCTTGTGTAGCTTTGAATGTTTGGCATCTACGCTGCCTCCAGACAGATTTGTGCTGTTTACACTGAGAGTCTGAGTTTCCTCTCACTGAAAATCTTCTTTGCCACATAACAAACAAAATCTGTCATCACTTCTACCCTGTCTTTATGAGTGGAAATGTAGATGTGAGTTAGTACCTCATGGTGTAAAGGATGGTGCCATTCTTCATAATACGGAAGAGCTTGTTGGGGGCCGTCATGTTGTGAGCAACTGACCTCTTCCCGTTCCTGAAAAAAGTGTCTGGCGTCCAGACTTTAGTCACCATCAGGTTGTTTAGTCTCAAAATCTCTATCGGACCCTCGTACATCAACCTCCGATCCACCCATGTCTGCCGAAAAAACACATCCATTGTGTACTCCTAAGAGAGGAGAGAGAAATGATCACTACAACAAGAAAGATACAGAGTGGCTGGAAAGCAGGTTAAAAATATATATGATTGGATTTTGATTTGCTTTAGTGACTTCATCCATTCTGTTAAACAAGACAAGCCCGGTACATTAATTGAGCATGTCATAAGTAAAGGTGTGTGACAGATTTAGCAGAGTTCAGATCTTTTGAAATGGAATTCTTTGGAACAATTATGAGCAATTAGGGAGCTCTTTGAATGGCCTCCATTTGGATAACTACAGATTAGTTCTGACAGACTAGACAAGCTAATGGCTAATCACAATAGCGCTAAGACCAAAGTGGCCAATAGCCTAATCTCAAAAATTTGTAGCAGTTCCTGAGAATGGTATTTTAATCAACCTCTATATTGCTATTAATTTCATATTGCATGGTTATTCTAGATGAAAGATTATAATAATCCTTTTGGATGTGCCCTAGTGCTACACCAATCTGCTGATGAGGCTGTTTGCAATGCAAATAACGACATAAGTCTATATAAATAATTACATCATGTAAAATTTAAGTGAAATTAAGGTTAAAGTTGATGAAACAACAATCGCGTAAACCGCCTTAAAAATCTATTTTAGAGTTGTTTTGAGATTTTAGCAATTGATTTTTGCCTCATTTGCACTGGCTGTCATCTCATCCATTGAGTAAAACTAATCTCTGTTTTTATGAGGTCATTCAAAGAGCCAAATACAATATATTAAATGTTCATAAAGCCAACTTTAAAAAAATAATCAGAGCTTTCAAAGTGGAGAATAAATGCTACGAGTATAGAAACGAACCATTTCAACATCTGAGACAGGTCCAAAACTTGTCACATAAATGTCAGTCTTGACTTCTGTCACAGGACCTGTCGAGTCAAACAGACACGAAATGTCACGTGTGATGATCAGTTCCTGCTTCAAATCCCCTCTGAAATACAACACAGTCCGTGAGAGGGACCAGACTTGAAACTGTTTTATCGGCCTGAAACTCATCAGGATCAAATTTAGGAGACATGTAATAGTTTTATCTCCTCCAGTGTTCTGCGTAATGCAAGAGAAAAAAAAAGGCTTAAAAGATGTAAAGATGAAAGATTTCCACATCACACTAGCTGCAGTGCATCTTTACACATGAAATACACGTGAAATGTTGCTTTTTTTTAACTTGAGCAGACAGCAGACAGGATAAAACCCACATCCGCACTTTTAACACTCGAACTGTGCATTAAGCCTTTGTCCTGCAACATACACATGATTACATAACTGCTTTCACTAAAATGTGCTATGATGCCTATCTTTGAAAAGCAAATCTACAACATGCAGGTTACACAACAAACTCTGTATTGACATGTTAAAATGTTTCACTTGTCATGGAAGAAAGATTTCATAAGGTTTCTGTTGCTCATATGTTCCTCTGAGAAGGCTACAATCAAATAAAGTGACTTTACTTGTATATATTTGGTGCTGCTAAATAACACAGAGCACTTTAAGGCACTTTTTAACCTTTTTCATGGGGGGGCGTTGCATTTGGGCAGCATATTTAGCCTGCAGCTTGATTTGACTGAACCAAGAGAGTTTTTTTGGTTCTCAGCAGAGATTTTTAAAGCAGTATGATCATATTTAAATTCCCATGCCTTAAGAAGTAAAATGACATTTTTGGAGAGATAAGACAAGTGTATTTATATAGTATGGTTAATGGAAGAACAGGTTTTTATTTTTAGTCTTTCATTTTAAAGTTATGTTTTAGTACAAATTAATAACATTGATTATTTGGTTAAAAGATAATAAAACTTTAAGATAATCGATACTATATATACAAATAAAAAGTGAAAAAGTTGCCAAGAAATTGTTCAGTTTGAATAAAAACGCTCTTAAAAATACCTCCAAATCCGGGTCGCAGCCTGTTGTCATAGCCGTCCAGAAGTCGGTCCAGAATTCGAGTAAAATTCTCCGGATAGATCTTTTCATCCTTCTTTGTTTGACCACAGATTTTTTTCACACTATAACCGGAAACACACGCAGTAACTTTAGCGCTCAATAATAATAATAATAATAATAAAAGAAAGATCTGATCCGATATGAAGGTTTCAGGACAGCAACACTCACCAAGTCGTCAAACAGAAAAAGTAGAAGAGGGTCCGAATGGAAGCGGGTCGCCTCGCTGTCACCATCTCCTTCTTGGCAGACAACATCCCTGCATGCCATACTTCAAACCTCTTCACATCTCAGCCCGCAAGCTGCCTGTGTCCCGGGGAAAGACGGAGAAGGGGACACGGTGTGGAGAGAGGACGCAACTTGGGCTCCTGCGGTCTCTCCGCCAGGCGCGCAACACATGCGCGCGCCAGCACACACGCACGTTACCTTCTCTTCCTTTGCCCCCACCACACCGGTCACCTCTCATCCGGATCCGAGCTGCTGCTGCCGGCAGAAAGAAACAATCTCTGTCCTCTTCTGTCTCACCCTTTTTTCCTCCCTCCCTCTCCTCAGTTTGCTCTCTCCTTCTCCTCTAACAGATTAAACAGGCAGCTGCTTTGAAATGACAGAAACAGAGTCCCATTTCTGACATTACCCTGCTGTCAGAAAAGGAGGAGGAGGCGGAGGCCAGTCTCAGCCCTTCTGAACTGCAGAGTGCAACACTTTAAAATTTCAGTTTGAAGCTTTACAGCTGTGTTTACTTGTCTTTAAACGCCACACACTTGCCCTTTGACCTCACTAACACCCACTGCCCATCATTTGCTGTCACGTGGTGTCATTTGCAGCTTAACCTACATGTTGAACTAGTTTCAGGAATACATCGGCGAATGTCTGTATTAGGATTCAAATGGGTCAGTCTTGTCGCAATACGCAATTACACACACGCGTGCGCTCTCACACATCCACGCAGGTACTGTAGAGGAACTGGGACAAGCCACATGCTGCTTCACAGATTTCGCTGCACCTGGGACAAGCGCAAGACCTTCATTTGTGTGTGTGTGAATCTTAACGTCTTTGTTTTTGGTGAGTGTGAGAGTTTGTGTAGAACTGAAGGTGAACGCCACACTGACTTAGGTGGTTAGTTTTGAAGTTAAATGCAAATACACTGAAACAGAGGGAAGCTGAGGACGCATCATGTACATGTAATACAGTTATTTACACACAAGCTGAAGTCATTCAGTCTTGTAACGCAGCTCCCAATCCCTTGCATGGCCGCCCACCCTCAGTCCTCCCACAATACTCCAGAGCAAGGCAGCTCTGTGGGGGATGAGTAATGCACGCGCTCCTTGTGGGGGAAGGCTTTTGTCCGAGTAGTCTTTATTTTTCTTCCTTCTTCTTATCTTTTTAAACGTTTGAATTTTGTTTGCTCTTTTAATGGAGGGACTTACAGCACACTGAATAATCAAGTTCCCTTAATACTGACTCAACATCCATCAAATGCCTCAAAATGTCAGACACACAGTTTTGGGGAAAGTCACATTAGCCTTCTTCTGCCTGTTGACCTTTTCCTGTAAGTGTGGCTGGTGTTTAAATTATTGCACACGATGTTTCATCATGTCAACATTTGTAGCTTGAAGACACACTCATCACATGTCACGCTGAGAAAATGTTACAGGTCTTTAATTTAATTTTTGTTATTGTACATCTCTGTCCCGAGGAGGTCTGAAGCAGGATCTCTTGCTTTGTAAGGAGCGTGCAGCAGCAGCAGATAGAATTGTTACTCAACTGGCTTATATTGCAAGAATCTGAGCTTGTTTTGCATGAAGGAAAAGGGTAGATGAGATGTGATAAGGTCTATGGTGATGGTTGAATGTGACCCCTGCAGCACCCGTGTAGGATCTGTTAACAGGCCTCGTAAAATCCCAGTCTGATAACAATCACAGTTTAAAGCTATAGTGCGTAACTTCTGTTGCCCCCTAGTGGAATTTTGCGTTATTACAACAATTAAGCTGGCGCTTCCATATGACGTACGCCCACCTGTCCCCCCCACCCCCCTTCCCATAACCGCTATCCCTCTGCCGCTGTGATTCGCGATTCCACAACATTTTTATTCCGTTTGAATAAGGACAGCTGTTGAAAAAAGATGGACTCTTCGGAAGAACTTCCAGATAAGTGTGTCTCGGCCGTTTCTTTGGCTTCTCCGCCATGTCGCTTTCCCGTTCTGCCTGCAGTCTGCCTCCTGCTACGAGACTCTCAGCTCGTCCTCCCCCTCCCTTCTTGTTGTGACGTAAAAGACGTAATTTCCTGCGCTCCAGCGCGGGAATGTCACCGGTCGACACGCAAAGTAAAAATGATATATATTGAAAAATACCGTGAGATGTTTGAGGGGCCGATCGGCTTAATCTGCATTGTGTCATCTCCTCTAATAGTGGCTTGGCTGAAACGGACATGTAAAAGTTACGCACTATAGCTTTAAGCTGCAACAGGAGAGACAGTTTATTTTTCCAGGTATGTTGCACATACAAGGAATGCACTTTTTCACTGTATCTGGAGACAGACAGAAATATATTAGGATAAATAGACAGTGTTAGACACTGAACACAGACGTCAGTTGTCAGGATAACATACAGGAATGATTTTAGAGATGTAAATATATTCTTAATGCTAAAACCAAAGGCCTAATTAGACCACCGCTGTAATGGTGCGTTCACACCGGCCGCTTTGTCAACGTCAAGCAACATTCACAACGATTCAAGTTTGACGCTTGAAAGTTGAAGCTCGTAACGCCTGCCAATCAGAGCGCGTAGGCGGGGCTTCCTTTGTTATCGGATGTTCTGAGCTATGGCGGATCATATAGAGAGAGTAGCTTGGCTTTATTTACTCTGTTTGTGGATACACCCCATTCTTCAGATGTGTTCTGAGTTTGAGGAGTTAAACCATTTGCTCCAGGAGCTACAGATGGATGAGGTTAGCTTCCAGCGCTACTGCCATCTGTCCCGTGCCCTGTTTGAAGACTTCCTGCTTCATTCAGGTACGTCAGAACGATGAGACGTTCGGATTGGTTGACATGCCGCTTCAAGAGCGTCAAGAGCATCAAAAGTTCAGTTAGCTGAACTTCTGCAATGCTCGCGTTTCAAGCTTCAACACCTGAAACGCTTGAAAAGCTTGAAAAGTTGACGCTGCTAACGCTCACAAAGCGACGCAGAGACTCTGACGCTGGTCTGACGGACTCCACCATAGACTTTACATGTAAACGTGACGCTTCTGACGTTGACGGGTGGGCCGGTGTGAACGCACCATAAGAATTCAAATTTTTTTTACTGTTAGTTTTTTTTTTTAACTTCTATCTGAATCCAAACTCTTTTCCCTCTGCGCTACATCTCGCTTCGTCTGGCTCTCTGCTGAATTGCAGAAAAGAATTATGGGGTAGGTAGAACTTTTTTTTTTATTGTCAGAATTCAAAAATACAAACATTTAAGGCATTAGTTACAATTTGACAATTAAAGTGTAGAACGGCAAATGACGTCTTTTCGTCTGATACCTGATGCAGTTTTGATGAGTGAGGCTTTTCGTCTTGGTCTGAGGATGTCCTAAAATGGACACCGTACGTTTGGAAAGAGATCAAACATGATGGGACCACATCATTTAAAGATAACAGTTCAATTTCAGTATTAAAACAGAGACTCAGGTTACAAGTTCACACTTTTTAGTACCAGTTAAACTATGAGTTTAAAATACAGCGTTTAAATACAGAGATTTCTCTAATGTCTAAATAAAAAGCATATTTCCACCATGTCCTGTCTGGCAATAAAGCAGTCAGAGTTGCTGTCTTGATGCGTAGAAATGCCTGACAGATTTACACTCACAAGTTGAGCATGCAGCAATCACTGCAATGTTCTGCTTATATGCTTATATTTTATTTATGATTTTGCTTGGATGTTATTTTTGTTTATTACAACTTTAAAGCTGGAGTGCGTAACTTCTGTAACTTCTGTCGCCCCCTAGCGGAATTTTTGCGTCATTACAACAATAAAGCTGGCGCTTCCATATGACGTAAGCCCAGCTGCCACCGCTTTATCTCTGCCGTTGTTATTCCAACCGGTATCTGTCTTAATCAAGCTTCAAATTCAGTCTGTTTACTTTACCTGGCTCTATATTTGTTTCAATAAATATCATTTCATTGTTGAAAAAATCAAGAGAAACCAGTAAAATATAAAAATACTGGTAAAAAAACCTTCAGAGTTCAGGTTGGATTGTTTACAGGTTTGATTGTTCACTTTAATCTACATTTAACAGTTTGGTGTTGAAATTTATTAGTCAGCTGTTGGGGCCACAATGATCTATTTGTCTTATTCAGTGAATTTTTTCAGTTTTGACACGATGCAGAATCCTGCAGTCAGCTGCACTGATCTGACTGACTGAAAAACCGTTACACTGGCAAACTGACAGACACAAACTGACACAGATAGAGACAGAATCAGCTGATCAGCTGGAACTTCGGCGCTCTGGGTTTCATCTGGTGCGCATTTTATATTTTGACAGTGTGTGCGGACCTGCGGACCACTTATGCACCCCTGAACATCAGCCAGATCTCTTCTCTCCACCGAGGAAAAGCGACGCCGATACAAATTCGCGTTTGCCTTCTCCTTCGGTCACTTTCCTTCTTAGCCAATAGTCCCTCTGCCGAACGTCCAGGAATTACTTTTTTTTTTCGTGGTAGGATCCACTTCCCGATAAGTGTCTCTCGGCTGTTTATTTGGATTCTCCGCCATGTCGACCTTCACGTTCTGCCGGCTGCTACGAGACGCTGCGTTCTATTTCTTATTATTTTTCTTGTTGTGACATAAAAGACGTAATTTCATGTGCGACAGCGCGGGAATGTCGCAGTCGACACGCAAAGTAAAAATTATATATATTGAAAAATACCGTGAGATGTTTGAGGAGCCGATCAGCTTAATCTGCATTGTGTCATGTCCTCTGATAGTGGCTTGGCTGAAACGGACATCCACGGACATGTAAAAGTTACGCACTCCAGCTTTAATGACTCAGTGGACGGTAGAGTAAAAGAAGAAAAGAAATGAAGGAAGGAAAAAGGATAGAAGAAGGTAGAAGGGAAGAAGGTGGGAGAGAGAGAGAACACTAGAGATCTGTTTCAACACCTGCTGAGAAACAAAAACAAGAGCAGAGACACCACAGCATCAACCAGCATACATTTAAAGAGTCACTTCCATTAAAAATGTTTTTTCTGAGGTTTCTGTTGAATATTTTAGCTCCACAGGTGTTCTTACCTTCATAGTAGGTGTGAAAACAGGTCAACAACTTCTATTTAAGTTTTTATCTGTCATGATGCCCACCAGGGGATGTTTGATTGAACCCCAAGAGCGACCCAACTCCAAACACATACAGGGGAAGCGTGAATGAGGGAAGTGAATTTATTATAATCGTGCACTAGACAACAGTACAAAGCAGTGGAATGTGCACGATGAGAAACAGGACCGGAACTGAGGCGGGGAAGAGGCTCGATCCTGGGGGGAGAGACTCGTTAGAAACAAGTAGTACAGCCCGCTGCAGTGCGCGGGAAAGGTGCAACCACACTTACTGTGAGGTGAAGCTGTAGTTGCGTGAGGTGGGATCCGAAAACACTGCAGCGGGGGTGGAGCCCCAGGAGTCGAGGGAGAGCGAGGAAGCCCGGGACGTGGTGCTGTCTCCACAGCTGAGACTGTGGCAGGGGTGACAGCCGCGTGCTGACCGGGGAGGTGTGGATCCGGAGGAGACCAGAGACAGACAGCGCACCGGGGAGAGAGAACGTCGCGGAGCGCGCGACGTTAGAAAGCCCCGGTGAGGAAGAGACGGGCGGAGAGCAGGACCGGGGAAACCCAAACCAGCGTGAGAGCCTGTGGCATCGGCTGCTCTCCAGGACAGGAGGTACGGATCCTCGGAGAGGCGACAGATCCGGGTGAAACTCCTGGACGCGGGACTGAGAGAAGCGGGAGAGAAGCAGGTTAGTAGAAACTAACATGAAACTGTCATACCTAGGTCTCTGGTCGATCTGTACCACATATCATAGGGGACGAGCTGGCGTCTGTCTCTTCTTGCTCCTCAGCTTAAATACCCAGCTCTCCTGAGCTGGGTAATGATCCACACCTGCAGCCACTGATGAGAGCTGTCACACCCTGCAGAGATGATTAGTGGAGACAGCACACACCACACAGCAGCTGCAGCAATCCCACCAGTGAAAACACTACAGCACAAAAACCCTCACAGACCAGAAAGAAACCCAAATCCCAGAACCGTGACATTATCTCTCAAACTACGCAGGTGGCGATAAAACACGAGTTCAACCGAGTTCGAACAGCCTGTATCTGTTTCATCACAACTCCTTTGTTCCTTAGTATTCATCAGCTCTGGCAATTGAAACCACGCCTAGCATGCTGCTGGCTAAAAGCTGTTAGCATAAGATGTAACAAACAGGAAGAAACTATGTCTGATGTTGCCATGCACAGCGGGGCAGGAAACAGTATACCTTGCTCTCATAGGCTAGTTTGTTAGCCAATCAGAGTCCAGCAAATTCGAATAATGAATATGAATGAGCTGCTGATGAAGCAGCCTGATGGAAGGAGCCAGAACCAGCCGAATTTTAATGCAGACAGATTGAAAGGTCTGTTAATCAGTGTTTCCTGACGTTTTTAGATATAAAATGTTTCATATTACAGGTTAAGAAATAACCACAAAGTCCTGAAATTTGCATGAAATGGTCTCTTTGAATACTGATAATGTCACTGGAAATCCAGGCCTACCAACATATTTTACTTCCTGTGTAATGTTCTTTTTCTGAAATAGTCATGGCTTTCCAACCCATTGCAGACTGATAGATGTCAACGACTTTGTTTCTCATTTGATGATGCATTAGTTTTTGGCATCTTTTAGCCTTCAATGATCTGAATTCTGCTCATGTCGTCTTGCTATAGTCACAATCAATGCTCACCTGCATGTTATGATCAAGCTCATGTATGTCAACAAACTGATTCTATTAAAATTTACAGTTTGGCAGTAATCAGAGCTGGGAATGGCAAATAAAACTGAACTCAACTTTCCCCAAAAATAGTTTATTCACAATTAATTTCTGTGACAAGTGGGGCAATTACTTTTTCACGTAGATCCAGGTGAGTGTTAGGGTTAAATAAAATCATCATTTGAAAACTAAATTGTGTTTACTCAGGTTTTCTTTATCTAATATTAAGATTGCTGTTCTAAATAACTTAAATGCAAGAAAAGCAAAAAAGAAAAGACAATTTTTTCCAAGGTCACATTCACCACAGTTTTCAATTTTTACAAAGCAGTTATATTAGAACATGTAATTAAACATTATGAGTCCCACCTGTGTCAACAAATGTTCTAAATTAGCTTTTTTTAGGATGAAAAGGATAAATGGAATCAGTCAGAATGATCCAACCGTTAACATTATGTATCATGGAAATGCTGCACCGCTTGTTTCTTACTGAACAAAGAACTATAATGGGCCAGGTAGGAAGAAAACAGCTCTTTTGTGCTGGGAGTTACGATTGATGAGGCTCATTGTGGCAGTGCAGGAAGCTAATGAGTCAGAACCACAAGTCAAGCTGTTGGAAAATCACACCACGCTAACACCCCCCAAAAAAGCACAATGTGACAGCTTCGACATCAAACAAATGCGGCTGCAGAGACACATCAACTGACACGGAGTGAGACGCTACAGATGAGAGCTTCTGTCGATGCTTCGCTTCAACATTTGTTTTTTATTGAATATCCGTTTCTCTTTAACCACACACAATTATAATAAAAGTCTAGAAGCCAATGGCGTGCAAAAAATATGTAAAATGTACCTTTTATTTTAACAGCACAGAGTCAGCAGAAAACGATCATTTGACTGTGAAAAATGTGCAAAAAGTAAAAACAAGTAAACAGCTTTTGTCCTAGGGAGTGTGTTTGGAACTTGACTTTAAGCCGGTTTATGGTTCTGATTGCATTCCAGCTAAAAACAGGATGGGTCATTCCCCGAGGCTCGCCTTGAACTTCAAAGTAAAAAAACCATAACCTTGATTCTTAGTGAGACATTTTCCTCTCTGGATAATGGGAGTTTCTCTTCCTTCATCCACCAAATTCCAATTGACTCGAGTACATTTTTAGCAACATAAAGCTGCAATTAAAAGGAACAATTCTATCCAGTTTAGTGTTGAAAATCACCTCTTTGCTGTGAAAATATAATAAAGTGCAGTGCACTCATTTGAGGAGTTATCACTGTGAGATCTAACACGTTTCCACCTGTTATGATCACAATTTTCAACTCAATGATTCTCTTTAGGCTCATGGGACACTGGTGAAATAATCAGAGAAAAGAAAAGTATTTTAGATTCTTTGAAGCAGCACTTTATATCTTCAGGTTTGCTGTTCGAAGGGGGATTACAGCATGAAATGAATCAAGAAGAATTTAATTTGTCCAAGGAAAATGTATCTTTTGATATGCATCTTGTTCCTATAAATATAGATGAGCTACATAATGCTAGAATATTCTTCATCTATAGTTATCATCTGCTTTTATTTGCAGCTGAACAAATTGCAGAACTGTGTCTGTTGTACTGGTTCTAGAAGGGCGATCAGCTGGAGGCTTTTTTAACTTATAATAATTCTAAGTAGGGCTGCACGGTGGTGCAGTTGGTAGAGCTGTTGCCTTGCAGCGAGAATGTCCTGGGTTTGAATCCAGGCTTGGGCCTTTCTGAATAGAGTCTGTATGTTCTCCCCGTGCATGCGAGGGTTTTCTCCCACAGTCCAAAAACATGCAAGAGGTTAATTGGTAACTCTAAACTGTCCCTAGGTGTGATTGTTTGTGTCTGTGTGGCCCTGTGATGGACTGTCGACCTGTCCAGGGTGTCCCCCGCCTCTCTCCCAAAGAATGCTGGAGATCGGCACCAGCCCCTGCGACCCTGAACAGGAAAAAGCAGGTTTAGAAAATAGATGGATGGATGTTCTAAGTAAAATGGTCTGTTACTGCTACTATGAAAGTCCTAAATCATATCTTAAAGGTGCGATATGGAGCAATTTCATATTTAAAAAGAAATACCTCTATGGGGTGTTTATAGGGTTGTAGAATGAAAATAAACTATTTCCTTTAAAATTTATATTTGAAGTAAAAGGCACAACGTTGGCATTTCGTCTACATTTACCAGCCTATAGTGGATACATTGTGGGTTGCCTAATATGGTGAATAATCCGGCACAGCGAGGCTGGTGCTGTGGAGGTTGGTGGAGTCGGCGGGTCTAGAAGCTGTTTCTGAGTGCCAGAGATTTCATTGTTCTTCTTGGGGTAGGAGCGACCAGAGAGAATCGGGGGCTAGAGAGATTAGAGCGCAATGTGGGGGTGTCGAGCCTGGCGCCCTGATAGCTGGAGGCCTCGTTCTGTTGTTGCAGCAGCAGCATCCACACTGGATGTCGATGTGGTGTTCATGTTCCATATTCCACCTTTAAGAACAATTGATTCTAAAGAATATTGTGGTGCATTGTTTTATATTTTTACCTGGTTGACCACTTTGTTTTGCCTTCGAGGTCTGTGAACATTGGAATGTCATCAAAAGCACATGATTCAGAAACAGTTTGAGAGGCAGAACAAAAATATTTGAGTGGATGGTGTGTCCTCTAATTCCTTGATTATTCATAAGGGTGTCCCTCAGGGGTCCAAATTTGGTCCCATTTTGTTTACTATACATATGTAACTTATTTCAAAATGTAACTGATGCAAATTTTGACTTTTTGGTGGACTTCATATTATAATTTTGTTTCATCATTAGCAAGTTTCAAAGAAAATCTACTATCTGCTTTTAATATTGTTCAGAATATTCTTTATAAATTTAAACTAATACTCAGTTCTGATAAAACTGAAACAATGAGTTTTTTAAATCAAAGAATACAGATAATACTTGTCAGATTGTTACATTAAATAATAAAATGATTGAATGAGTACTGGTAAAAAAAAGTGGACTTTTCTTGGAAGAAAATGTATCTTTTAAAATATCACATTTAGTATCTCAAAGAAATCCAGAATTGAGTTTTTACTTCAGAAAATAATGTAATTTCGCTTTTAATGCAAAAAAAAAAAGAATTTTACAAGCACACTTCTATTAATACTCACTACAGGCACATTTTATACATGCATGCAGTTATCTTCTCTGCATTCAGTATATCATGCAACATTTTAACCAAAGCTGTTTGTTAAAGTACTCACAAGTTATAGTTATGTGAGGTGAATACATTTTCTTCAAACTGCCTCAATGGAAATGTTTTATTAGGCAATGAATGACATTCTGTCAGTGTATGATGACAAGATTTTTCAGCCTTGAATATCATATCTGTAGAAAATGAGAATGAATAGTTTTATTTGATTTTTGTTTTATTTGATCTTTTCTGAAGTTATTAGCAAAACTGAAATTTACAAAAATCACGTCTTGCTCATCTTTGGTTCTATCGAGTGTCATCTATTTTTATAAAAACTTTGAGTCACTGATTCACTCCGTACATAGAGGAATCCACAGCTTTGCAAAGAGTCAAGGAAACATCAGAACAATAGCTTCCTTCACCGCAAAGATCAGGATGCTATTTAGTTTAACCGACCCTGGTCTCTGACCTCTCTGCAGAGGTGGAGTTTGATTTAAAAAGAGTCTCCCCTCAGGATTCAGCACCATAATAGAAACACCTTTGCTAACATACAAGTCTGTAAAAATAACACTTTCCAATTCTCCATGTACAAAGGAGAAAGAACTAATGTGTTCACTTCCCTTTGGGCTCAGTCATCACCTCCAAAGCTATGATGCTGACAAACATGAAGCAGAACACAAAAAAAGGAAACGCTGGATACTTCAGTCTGTGACCCTAAAGGTTCAGATCTGGGATTGTCCAACCTCTGAAAAACTCTTCAACTAGCAAGTCTGATCTTTTGGAGAGTCCTTAAAAAGCAAGTAACATTCAGAGAAGAGTGGCCTGATATTTCAAGATGGATAGAAGTGCTGCCTTTGAAATGATGGAAACTGAAGCTGAACTCATCCAAATTAATAGGAGACATCATCATGAACCATTATCCACTCATACTTCAGGCACACACACACACACACATATACACCCTCTCATCTCATTTGGTAAGCCTTCCAACCCGACCCATTATATTCAAAGTACTTGACAACACTTAAGTGCTTCTTGATGTTCAGGTGACACTCTGCACCAGCACAAAGTTTCAAACTTTCCTGTGATGTCCTTCTCAAAACATTTTTAATCTAAGAAAGGGCTGTAATTCATTCATTCATTCATTCATTCATTCATTCATGTTCGTTCGTTCGTTCGTTCGTTCGTTCGTTCGTTCGTTCGTTCGTTCGTTCGTTCGTTCGTTCGTTCGTTCGTTCGTTTATTTTATTTTATTTTATTTTATTTTATTTTATTTTATTTTGATCTAGCTCAAGATTTACAAAGATGCAGAGTTCACATTGTAAGTACTGATCATTTGATAGCTCAGATCTTTGGTATTTAGGCTAAAAAGGTTGGAAACCTTCATTATATTACTAGTAGCTCGAAGCTTTTTGCTTTAGTATAGAACTCCTGGTGCGGACGGATCCACCAAGATCATTTTCTAACAGCCGCATTGAACCAGATGTTTGTGGACTTAAATCTTAAATCTGGACTTTAAATCTCAGTTAAGAGACAGTAACAGGAAGAAGAGTTAATTTTGTGTATACACATAAGAGAAGGAGTTAGTAAGACTATGTGGATGTCAGCTGTGTCTTATTGTCTGTATTGCTGCTTATATTCATTGTTTTTATCATGTGACTTTGTGTTGCTTCAAGTGTGAAAAGTGTTTTACAAATAAAGTTTGATTTGAATTGTTTAAACCAAAACCAGGCATTGCAAAATCATGTTAAAAACACAAAATGCAACACAGTTGTACAATACAAGTTCTAATATCTAATTTAAATCTAAAAGATGTGCATTTATTTCTATAAAAAACTTAAATCAAACATAAACAAACGTACAGAGATATACAATTGTTATAAGCAGATGTTTTAGTTTCCTTTCATGTGTTTTTTTCCTATAAAGAGGCGGAAATGAGGCGATCACATATTTATAGATCATTTCTGGGGATGATTTGGATATATCTGCAGGGGATGTGGCCGGTGGGAGATGCAAGAAGAGGCTTAAATGTTGGTGGGAGAATGCTTGCCCTGCAGCAAATGTGTGAGTGCTTGTCTTTTTCTGAGCACATGCACTTATGCAAGTGTGATTTTCATGAATAAATTACTTGTGCTTCCAAAAAAAAAGAAAAAACTATGATTGTATAAAGTTTTCGATAAAATTGTCGGCCGGGTTTAAAAATCAATAAAACGACTTGAGATAGATTATGATATTTCATGTAGCTACAGTATGAGAGTGATGTAACATATTCTCATTAATTAGACAGTAAACTGAATATTCTTTTGAAAGAAGAAGCAGAGATCAACTTTCAGTGTTTATGATGCAGAATAAGTTGATTTAAATAACAGAATTCTCTTTACAACCAGTAATGAACAAACCCAGTAGAGCACACAAAGGTTTTTTTTTGGGGTGGGGGGGTTGTGATAGAGTTCATGATCCTGGTTTGCTACTTCCTCAGTCGTCTCCACAGCAGCCCAGACCTCCCACCGGCAGCAGCAGATGTAGCCGTTTTGCTGAGCCATGACAATTGCAGCAGAAACAGGATGACACCAGATAATCTTGGGATCACTGACACACAACTTGCACATGCACAAGGACAAATATGGCACGTCTCCATGGCAACCGTGTTATCACTTGATTCTCCAGAGGCATCAGGAGGTCATCAGACCAAGTCTGGAGATCAGCTAGTTTAGGACCGTGTTTTAACAGTTTTGAATGACATATAAAGACTTTCAAAAGTGCAATTGTACTAAAATCTGTGTGTAAGTTTTCAAAAAGTTATTTATAGATTACACTGGTGAATGTTATGTTGGGAACAACAGAGCAAAATGTTGCAATACCCTTCAGGAACTGAAGCATAATAGCCTGGAACAAATAAAAAAAGACATTCATAAATTATTTTCATTTGAAAGTTTGAAAACATTTTTCGAGTGTAAGATCTGAGGTTTTTTTTAAAAATCTTTTTATGCATTTGACCTGAGGAGAAGAAAAAATCATTAGCTGTGTATTCAAATAGCAACTGTTTCCTCTTTATCAAACCAAAAGAAGGAAATCTGTCAACCTAAGAGAGGAGTCGTTACGCAGCAACATTTAGACATGCATTATTAGCTGAGGGATAATGGTGTTCAGTTAAAGCTAAAATATATGCACTTGGGTGCTTTTCTTCTCCGTGGTTACTGGCTCTTTAGCCTCTCAGTATAGAACAAGTTGAGGAAGACCATGGTAACATGTGGCAGTGGAGTGAGATGAGACAAGTGACGTGATGAGGAGTTGCTGCAGCACTGGATGTTGAGTAACTTTATGTTAAGCACAATAAAAGCCTCTTAAAGATGATAAAGAGGATTTTGCTTCGAATGAGAAGCTCAACAGCTGTATGTCGTTTTTCGATGAGTGCGTATGCGTTGTTTATTGTTACTCTTACCGGTACGAGTGTGATTGACAATCTAGTAGCTAATAGATAACGAAACAGGTTTGTTATCTATTGGCTACTTTATTTCAAGCCCCACCAGGTCTATGATTTATGAATATTATAACTTTTTCTTTTGGAAACCAGAAGTACAAGACTGTTACAAGTTGACAGAATGATTTTAAAGTAAATTTGACGTCTAAATTTCCGACAAAATCCTCTTTTATTTTATTGCTTTTTTTGATTTTATTGGATAAGTGGGCCCAACCATCAACTTCATAAGCGGCAAGTTTATATGTAAAGTCTATGGTAGACGGGCGTCAGACAGACGTCAACGGCTCTCCGGCACTTTGTGAGCGTTATGAGCGGCAACTTTTCAAGCTTTTCTAGCGTTTCAGGCGTTGACGCTTGAAAAGCTAGAAAAGCTCAAAGTTCAGCTAGCTGAACTTTTCACGTTGATAACGGTCTTGAAGCGGCATGTCAACCAATCAGAGCGTCTCATCGTAGTGACGTAAGACGTCACAGCACGTAGCCGGAAAGAAGCGGGATCAGCCAAAATGGAAGATAAATGAACCTCATCCAAACGTAGCTCCTGGAGCAAATGGTTAAACTCACCAAACTCAGAACGCATCTGAAGAATGGGGTGTATCCACAAACGGCGCTGATGCACCTGACGTCGACGTTGTCTAGATCTATGAAGTAAATAAATCCAAGCCACTCTCTCTATATGATCCGCCATAGCTACAAACATCCCATAACAAAGGAAGCCCCGCCTTCGCGCTCTTTTTCGGTCAGGCTTTACGAGCTTTAACGCCTATGCGCTCTGACTGGCAGGCGTTATGAGCTTCAACTTAAACGTCAAATTTGGAGCGTTATCAGCGTTGCTTGACGTTGACAAAGTGGCCGGTGTGAACGCACCATTAGAGAAACCTGATCCTGATCAGGTGGGATTTATATACACAAACAAATCAAGTTCAACTGTTTTTCTGTGTTTCTGTACGCAGGAGTAACTTTAAATATCAAAGCTCATTAAAGCAGAAGTGAAGGCAGAGCTGTGTTCTCCATCTTCTACCCTCAGCTCTGTAGGATCCAGAGTAGCATCCAGACAAGGTTGTTTGTCTCTGCTCCTGTGATGGACTGGTGACCTGTCCAAGGTAGGCTGACCAAGCTAAAACCCATTCTGAGGAGAAAAGATCTTCACTCAGTCATCCATGCATTTGTGACATCATGCCTTGATTATGCCAACTCTCTGTTATATGGTGCTCCTTCATACGCAGTAGTTCCTCTCCAGTTAGTACAAAATGCTGCTGCACGATTTTTAACTGGGACTACTTTGAAGCAACATATCACCCCTGTTCTGGCTAATCTGCACTGGCTGCCAATCCGCTATCAGATTAAATTTAAAATCCTTTTATTTGCTTTTAAATCTTTGCATGCGCTCGGGCCACCCTACTTGGCGCAGCATCTCTGTCCCTATGTCCCGAGGCGTTCCTTGAGGTCCTCTGAGCAGCACTTGCTGCAGGTTCGTCCAGCCCGCTATAAGGCCCGCGGTGAGCGGGCGTTCTCAGTTTGCACCCCTAGTTTATGGAACCAGCTCCCCCTGACGGTCAGACTCGCCCCATCTCTTAGTATTTTTAAGATACGTTTAAAGACTTATTTTATTCTCAGGCTTTTAACTCTGTTGGGGCAGTCTAACCCCTTGCTGACCTTATTTTAGTGTTTTTATGTTTGTTTTTATAGTATGTTTATTTTTATCTCTGTATTTGTTGTTTTCTTTGTGTACAGCACTTTGGTCTGCGTCACTGCAGTTTTTAAATGTGCTTTATAAATAAATTGATGATGATGATGATGTCCAGGTGTTGCTCCACCTCTCATCCTATTGGCTGGAGTTCAACACCAGCATCCCATGACCTGAAACAGGAAAAAGAGGGTTTAGAAAATGGATGTGCGGATAGTTTGTTCAGTTTGTGTCACTATGAAACACTAATTGTGTTTTAAGATTTTTTAATAAACACACATCTTGTGACTTAAAGTTTAGATTTCTAACTCATTTGAAGAACCTCTATTCATTTCTCAACTCTGAATCGGTATTTTTTTTTCAGCTTGACTGGTCCCATTTTGTCAAGGCTGAATGCAGTCGACATTCTATCTATCTGAAACTAGAAGATGTTTAGCTTTTATAAGAATATCTGCAGATATTTTTCTCTTCCTTTTAGGTGGTTAGTTTGTCTGGACTGTTAGTTGTGGTTGTTTTCCTCCCAGCTTTCAACCGTACCCTTGCATAATATCATTCAAGAACAATTTCTAATAGTGTTTTTAAAGGTTAATCTTTTTAATTTTGTCTGGAAAACGATTTTGTCCAAACAAGGTAGATGATATACGAAGAATCACAAACCTGAAATGACTCCAAACAGCAAAGATCAGCAGAGAGCTGCTGGTAATGTCAAATGTCACCAGACGTGTGTCAAATGTTTTTGACACATGTCTGGGGAAGTTTTTCTTCTAAAAAAAATATCAAAGTTCTAAAGAGTTAAACTGTTAAATCTGATTTTTGATCTCGACTTCATCAGCTGTAATTCTTACTTGGTAATCATCTGTGTTTTTCACTTGTAATACTAAACAGGTAGAATACTTTCACAGATTATACATCTTAGGTTACCTTTTTACTTTTCATTTTTAAAATCACTATTGGAATTACAATGAATTAAATAGGTAATTTAATATACTGATTAGAGTCATTTTCGTATCTTTTTTCAGATGATGCAATGCAGGGGGAAGTTCACTCGGTAAAATGCGAGGTGATGTTTTTCCACTTCGCTGGCCTTATTGCTGGGAAAACTTCATTTCTCCTCCCTATTGAGACAGGCGCTGTATAAATAGACACCCTGGAAATAGACCTTCCCTCTCAGTGGATGCCTCTCCGGAGAGGCCCTGGACTGATGGCCAGGTTTCCAACGCTGATATATGGGCCAGGAAATTACAGACATCTGGATTGTAGTCTCTTTGTGGAATCCCTTCACATTTCAAGAAGAAGCAGTTTGTAAGAAGAACTTGGAAAGATTTGGAATCAGCATATATTTTATGTAGGACACCTTGCTACCAATTTTTCATTCACGGAAGCTGTGGCAAGTTCTTTTTCCCTCTCCTGCAGCAACAGCATTTATTCATTCATTAACAATATATTTACTGTAATTTAGATTTCCATCCATTCATACAGTCTCTAACATTCCTGTTGGGTCAGAGGATTTTTTGGGGGGCGTGTCAGCGGTCATTGGGTGAGATGTAGATACACCGACAAATCAACAGGCCTTTAAGGCCTTTGTAGGACCACATAGAAACAAAAAAATGTTCATACACATGCATACACTCTCAGAAATAGAGGTACGAGACAAGAACATTTTTGTACCTATAGGTAAATTGTTTTAAAATGTTCCCTTAAAAGTACAATATTGGTCTTTAAAAGGCCAGAAATGCCCCTCTGAGGGTTCAAATTGATATAAAGTACAAATTTGTACCATTTCAGCTGCACCTGCAACCCTGGTTAAGGCTGGTTAATCTCCATTTTATTAAGTTTCTTCCATCATTTTCAATATTATGTTTCAGAATGTTGGTTTTAGACTTCAAACATGGTGTAATTTTACAGTTTTAGTGGAACAACTTCATAATGTACAAAAATGGACCTGGACTACAGGGAACACCCCCAGCGACAAGAATTTGTACCCTTCTTGTGGAAAATGGAGATTAACCAGCCTTGGCCAGGGTTGCAGATGTAGCTGAAATAGTACAAATTTGTACTTTATATCAATATCAATTCTGCTTATCCTTGCTTAAAGAGGCCTTTCTATTAAAAACGTTTTTTCTGAGGTTTCTGTTGAATATTTTAGCTCCACAGGTGTTCTTACCTTCAT
Source organism: Pachypanchax playfairii (assembly GCA_006937955.1). NCBI lineage: Eukaryota > Metazoa > Chordata > Actinopteri > Cyprinodontiformes > Aplocheilidae > Pachypanchax > Pachypanchax playfairii. The sequence goes on from SSNP01000086.1 coordinate 2,011,491, forward strand.
AGTGGGTGAAAACAGGTCAACAACTTCTCTTTCAGTTTTAATCTCTCAAACTACGCAGGTGGTGATAAAACCCGAGTTCTCCAGAGTTCTAACGGTCTGTATCTGTTTCATCACAACTCCTTTGTTCGTTAGTATTCATCAGCTCCTGCAGTTGAAACCACGCCTAGCATGCTGCTGGCTGAAAGCTGTTAGCATAAGACGTAGCAAACAGAAAGACACGACGTCTGACGTTACCATGTGCAGCGGGTCAGGAAACAGTATAGCTTGCTCTCATAGGCTAGTTTGTTAGCCAATCAGAGTCCAGCAAATTGGAATAATGAATATGAACGAGCTGCTGACGAAGCCTGATGGAAGGAGTCGGAACCACCCGAATTTTAATGCAGACAGATTGAAAGGTCTGTTAATCAGTGTTTCCTGACGTTTTTTAGATATAAAATGTTTCATATTACTGGTTAATACTTAAGAAATAACCACAAAGTCCTGAAATGTGTATGAAATGGCCTCTTTAAGACTGAACAAGCTATTTTCATTCTTTATTTTCCATCATTTGTAATCAGTTTAATTTTTAAAGAGTCACAAAGTCACTTTGACCCTTAAAATTAAGATAAAACAACTTATACAATAAGTCACATAAAACGAGCTTCCAGCACTATCCTTTATACTGACTGTGAATAAGACTCCAGGTGCAACAAACAGATGTTTGTGATTTATGAACTTATTATAAACTGATTTTAAACCTTGATTTTTCAAAAACCTATGAGAAAATAAACAAAACATACAACTCAAGGATTCATGCTGATCAGAAAACGTTGCTGATATCTTTGTGCGTAAACATCAAACAAGATAAAGAGCTGCACAGGGATTAATCTTTATGTGGTTTCATGCCCTGCAGTAAAACTGTTAAACTCTCTCAAGCTGCTTCACATGACCGTTGCTCTGGACATGAATAATGGAAACAGTAGGTGGTAAATGGCAGACTTCTGTTTACAACAAAAAGTCAATCACACCATCACTTTAACCCCATTAGAGGAAAAAATCAAAGTGTTCATGACAACATTAAAGACTGTTATCATTGCCCCTGTGTAAATTATTACAGACTGGAAGTGATTGCTGGTTTTTAATGAAGTTAATTTGTGGGCCAAGGTGAAAGAGCTCATTATCTTTTGTCATAAGGGGTTCAGATCAGGAGGTGGATCCAATAATTCTCTCAAGTCTCTTTAGCAATTATCTTTCAAGGAGTATAAGACAGATGTAAGATTAAACTGATACATGCATTAGTTTGAACAAACAGAACATTTCACCAGTCATATATTTTCCATTAAGGAGTGCTTTTTATACCCAACTATTCAGAAGTAAAAAGCTTTTTTTTTATTACCAGACAAGTCCAAACCTCGGTCTGCTAATGAGTTTTTAATTACACGAGGAATAATTCTGCAGGGATCAAAGCTGAACATTTGTGGATGAATCCCACAAATATTCAGCTGTTCCATTTCAACTGACAGAAGTTCATATTCAGCTCTTGAGCTTGCAAATGGAAAACCAAACAAAAGTGTTAGCGAGAAGAAATTAAATATTTCTAGTTGGTTTAATTGATGTCTTTAGACACAAGCAGTGGAGAAGCAAGCACAAAAAATAAAAACCTTTGAGTAACTCTTACTGTATGTCAACCCTGTAAGACCCAACTTATTAAAAAATAGCCAGAAAATTCTGATTATTTGGAGCTGAGATGTTTATGAAGCTTTAGAACAAAATCCACAAACGTTTTTTGCTGTATCATGTTATTTATAATAGATTTTTTGTATCACATTTATTACATTGGTCGTCTTTACGGTTTAATTGTAATATAAAAAATGAGTTAATAATAATACATTCATCCATATAATAATGATGATTTAACCTGAAAAAAAAGGCAAGTGGATCATTTACTGGGAGCAACCATGTTAGAAATGATCAAAACTATGTAGCAAATATGATACAAGGGGTATTTTAGGGTTAATCTGTTGTGCATCTGTCATGAACCATGTCTGATCATGCTTCGTTCTCAAGCTTTTTAACCAAGTTTACCTGTCTTTTCTTTCTTAGTTGCTCTTCTTCTGTCTATGCCTTTTGTTATTCTTAGATCTCAGTGTTTGGGTTTTTGTTATGTTCTGTTGAATATGTTTTAGTTTCGATTTTTGGTGCAACATCACTAGTGATCAGTGATTTGTAGGACAAAACAACAAGTCAGGGTCGTGCTGCTGCTTGTTGGTAGAACAATGTTCTGGTTGGATGGTTAAAATATGAACATTTTGCTTGGATAAATTTGCTAACACCAAAAAAAAAATCCTAATAAGATAATAATACAAATACTTACTGATTTCCATGCTAATTGTTATTGCTGAAACACATTGAGTTCAGATGCATTTTATTGTTCGATATAATAATAACTAAAAAACAATCTTAATGCATAAGTAACAATACACGTGAAGTAAAAGACGCTGAAACAAAAGACTTATTTCTTGTTTTTACTTTGCTCCCACTCTTTTCACAATGTTCCTTCTCATATCAACAGATTTGTGGAGGTTTGTCTTGTTGCATTAGTTGACAAACACAATCAGCACAGGGCTTTAGGATGATTGAAAACCTATTTGCTGACCTTGTGCCTCGTCCAACGCTTTCAGCTTGTTTTTACTGGTAATTGTCCCTGTCCTATAAATTTGGAGTAATTTGAACGTACTGTTCTCAAAAAAACAGAAGAAAAAAATGGAAGGAGGAAAACAGAGTTGTTCCCTGTGTCATGTCTTCATGACTTGACAGACTTGGCAAAAAAAGTAAAATAATAAATAAAAAACTCAGTCTTATGCAAGAATTATATCTTTATTACATTTTTTTTTTGCTTTTAACCATATTGTTCCACGTGTTTCTATTTTTCATAAGTAAGGGAGAAATATTATGCTAATATTCTTAAAATTTAATAAAGCTCTCTCGCACCTAAATAAAAAATGAGCTGAATCTGCTGATAGACTCACATTTGGAGGACTTGAATAACATTTCAGTTTCTGTTTCATGTCAATCTGGTACTTCACTTGTTTTCCAACTAAATAATTACACTGCTGTAAACTCACATTAGACACGCTGCAATGTCTTCTTTACTTAGAATGAGTCTTTAAAAAGAACCAGTTCGCAGAACAATGATTCATTTAGTTAGCTAGATTCCTAATTTGACGAGGCCATTTCATATAAATTTCAGGACTTTGTGGTTATTTCTTAAGTATTAACCTGTAATATGAAACATTTTATATCTAAAAAACGTCAAGAAACACTGATTAACAGACCTTTCAATCTGTCTGCGTGAAGATTCGTCAGGCTTCAGGCTGTAACTCATTAATATTTATTATGCAAATTTGCTGGACTCTGATTGGCTAATAAACTAGCCTATGAGAGCAAGGTATACTGTTTCCTGCCCCGCTGTGCATGGCAACGTCAGACGTCGTGTCTTCCTGTCTGCTACGTCTTATGCTAACAGCTTTTAGCCAGCAGCATACTAGGCGTGGTTTCAACTGCAGGAGCTGCCGAATACTAACGAACAAAGGAGTTGTGATGAAACAGATAGCCTACAGGCTGTTCAAACTCGGGTGTTATCGCCACCTGCGTAGTTTGAGAGATAAAAACTTAAATAGAAGTTGTTGACCTGTTTTCACACCCACTATGAAGGTAAGAACACCTGTGGAGCTAAAATATTCAACAGAAACCTCAGAACAACAGTTTTTAATGGAAAGGCCTCTTTAAGCAAGGATGAGCAGAACACTGAACATGATCATATTACATCATGTTTATATGATATTGATATGTGAAATTCATCATATTACAATCGGATTGGATTGTTTTGAAGCTGAACCTGATGTGACTTGATGCTTGTAGAGTGCTATAAGGTGTTTGTTATAAATTGGTGCTGTATAAATAACCTGAAGTGAATTGAATCAGTTTAAGTGTTAAAAGCAGGATTTCATAATGATAATAAAGGGAAACATGTGACATGTGACAGACTGTCAGAAATCACACAGCAGCTGCTTTCAGAAGAAAGTAATTATGCTTTAATGTCATTTTAGTATTCAGAACATCACGTTAATAGTGGTATTTTACTTTGAAAATCGATTTTATTCATCAGGATATTTAGGCTTTAAGTGTCTAATTCAGGGGTGTCAAACTCCAGGCCTCGAGGGCCACTATCCTGCATGTTTTAGATGTTTCCCTGCTTCAACACACCTGATTCTAATCCTCTGCATTTCAACAAGTTCTGCAGTAACCTGTTAACGACTTGTTCATTTGAATCAGGTGTGTTGAAACAGGGAAACATCTAAAACATGCAGGATAGTGGCCCTCGAGGCCTGGAGTTTGACACCCCTGGTCTAATTGAAGATACATTTAAATCAGGATCCACAAACTAAAGACACTCATCTCCTCACATGGTGGGGGAGGTTTTGATTTAGTCATCAGTAGAAAACAATCAAGATGAACAGATTGTCCATGAAAACATCTCTCACATACACACACACACACACACACAAGTGTGTTTTGTTATCCTTATGGGGACCGTCCATTGACTTCCATTGATTTTAGTAACTAGATTTATACCTAACCCAAACCCTTTTACTAACCTTAACCATTACTGATCTATAACTAACCCTAAGACTAACTAAAACTCTATTCACACCATACCTATAAACCTAACCCCTAACCCTAAAAAGGGGAGTCCCCCCCATGGGGACCAGGCTTCGGTCCCCACAAGAACCCTCGGACCCCAGAAAGATAGTAAAAGTCAGGAAACGGGTCCCCAGGAGGTCAGAAATACAAACCCACACACACACACACACACACACACACCCACACACACACACACACACACACACACACTCAAAGAAATGCACTCTGTAAAAATAGAAACTAATTTATCTCAGCTGGATACTGTCAGTCAAGTTGACAGGAGTGCATTTCAGTTGACCAGATTTTTTTCGTAATCTGCATTAAAAAAGTTACAAAAGATTTTGTTTTTGCACAAAACAAAAAGGGTAAAATGCTGAGACATTATACTTTTACTAAAATCTAATAAACCCAATCAAAGTCAAATGAACTAGAACAATGTGGAAGTTACTTGATCTTGTTTAATATTATATCTGACCCGACCTGTTTGAGTTATTTTGATTAATAACACTAATTACCACTACCACCTCTTTCTCTTTATTTTCTTAAACTTCTTATGAATGTAAGTAGCTGCATCCTTCAGCCAAAATTAGGGGCTGCTGCCCTAAACATATTAGAAACATGTATCACTGAACTGTAAGAAAATCAACAGAAGTTAACCTGGAAAAACAGATTTTAGGTCTATTTTATGTTTAAAGCTGTAGTGCGTAACTTTTACATGTCCGTGGATGTCCGTTTCAGCCAAGCCACTAC